>LPNX010966347.1:0-61545 GCA_001517045.1 Pseudotsuga menziesii
TGCATCCACAACTTGATACAAGGGGAGTCCGGGGGGACATGGCCAGCATAAGATCAAGAGGAGT
Organism: Pseudotsuga menziesii; assembly: GCA_001517045.1. Lineage (NCBI taxonomy): Eukaryota > Viridiplantae > Streptophyta > Pinopsida > Pinales > Pinaceae > Pseudotsuga > Pseudotsuga menziesii. The sequence continues at coordinate 65 of LPNX010966347.1, forward strand.
ATGATGCTCTTGCTAAATGTCATGGCAATACTATACAACAGACTCCCACACCCTAAAGGGAGAAAACATCGGCATGGGTACCAAATACAAATAAGGTGCTAACTAGGGTGCCCATGTAAGGTAAGGCTCTACCACTCATATCATGCCACTTCTAAAGCAGCAAGAAGGTTCCGTGACATAATAGAGTGGGTTCGTACCTAAGGCAAGAGTGACATGGTCATAAGGTCATGCAAAATGCAAACGGTAGTGAACCTAACCTATATGCCAGTGCAGACATTATACCTATAAAGGATACGAATGGGTCAATCCAATGGCTCAAACGGCACTGAAAACGGTCATCTACATCACAAATTATGTCAGAAACGGTCCAAAATGGTTAAAAACGGTCAAAACTATATAAAAAGGGGGTAAAAAATTTCAAATATTTCAAATATTTTCTATAAATAGTAAGAAATAGAATTCATTTGAAACTTTTACCAATTGGAGCTCTGATATTCAACTGCGAATTCTAGGAGATTCAGCCGGCGGAATTCAGAACCGATTCTTCCAGGTACTTACTCGTGTTCCCAACTTGCATTTCAATATAATTTTTTAAATTTTTCATGGTTAAATGAGCTCATTAAGGCAGTTCTACATGAGCGCTGCGGCCCACGCGGTTATCGAGGCTTTTTCCACGTACATGGCTGCCTATACGCGGAAAAGGGGCTAGGAACCGTGTACATACGCGGCTGTTTGCAAAACAGCCGCGTATGAGGCCGCGCAAGCTATTTTAAGGCAATCTAATGGACAATTGGCTTATTCCTCATGCAGGATGGTGCTTGAATGGCGAGAACGCGAGCATGGTGAGGTAGAAGAGGCTGTGAGAGCTGATGTAAGGGATCAGTAAGTATTACGCAGATGTGGGATTTATAAGTTCTGGTGCCTCGGTGGCTTGAGGGCCAAACCGGCGCTGCTACAGATGCTAGTGGATTACTGGGATCCAGACTCAGAGTCCTTCCGGATAGACGGTATGACCCTCAACATTGAGGTTGAGGATATCTACTTCATTACAGGTTTATCCAGACGAGGGGAGGTAGTGAACCTCCGTTCCAGAGGTGGGCCAGGTCATGGGCTTACCATCAATGAGTACATAGCAGCGTACTGCTACCTAGAGACTGGGAAGGTGGGGAGCCAAGTCCCCATCAATGCGATACAGGTGCTGGGCCTAAAGGCCATATTACTGACACTAGGCAGGATAGCAGGCCTAGCATCACTCCATCAGGCTTCACGAGCACAGATGTACTATGCGGTGGAGTGTATGGTACTGACCGTGTACGACTGGAGCACTACACTACTGGGCAATATGAAACATCAGCTTAGTGAGTGTAAGGCAGGCAAGATCCAGAACTTCGGGTTCAGCAGCATACTGAGCACGTTCTTCTTTGAGCAGGTTCCAGGATTGATCCCTAGAGTGGATGTTCCTCTCCACGGGGTTCGAGATGCGGCCCAACGACGTTGGGAAGACATGATGCGTAGAGTGGGGGGTGGTAGGGTGGCCAACCCCTATCCAGCCGACTTTTTCCCATGGTGGCGATGAAAGATCGTTGCTATAGATGACTATCCCTATGGGGGGATAGATTTCAGGGGTGATCCAGACATGCCATTACCACCAGGGTCAGCATATGGAGACATAGGTAACGAATCTCAACCCTCGCTCTTTTTTTTAAAATTTTTTGAATTATTTAATTTTTTGTGTTTTCTTGATTATATGAAACCAAAAAGACATGTTTTTGGGTGACAATGCATAGTGACATCTACCTTTTATGTGCAGATGTGGGTTCACGGCGACCAGAGGGCTTCCCACGTCATAGACGGAGGGTAAGAGGAAATGACATCACTGGTGTGGATGCGGAGCGAACGCTCCAAAACATCCATACCAACTTTGTGCGACTGACTCACAGGGTTCCTATGGCGCAATTCGAAGACTTGCGAGAGGCTATGCAGCGACAGGTGGTGGGTGTACCACGCGCATGGGTGCGCTTGTTTCGGCGGCTAGCTAGAGCCGTAGTGACATATCACGATCACAACCCCCCTCCTCCACAGGACTAGACATCTAGGAGCATATCTCTTTTGTACTACCGTGTATATGATGGAAGCTGTGAAAGCTCCACTTTTGTATTATGACACTATGTATTACCACATTTTGATGTATATATATAAAAAAATTTATTATGACCGGCTTATTTATTTACATGTGTAAAAATGTGTTTATGATTAATTTATAATGAATGAGACAAATGCCAATCTAACACGTAGTTAGCATATGAATCAGCAACTTGATTATAATTTCTAGAAATGTGTATATATGTGATACTCTCAAATTTTCATTCTAACAATCTTACTCGCAAGAATCTCCTTAATAACGTAGGATCTCTAACATGGTACAAACCATTCAACTGTGACACTACTAACTCTGAATCAAGATGTACCTCAAGAGAGCGGACACCATGTGAGATGGCATCCCGTAGAAGCTCAATAAAGGCGCTATATTCAGCAACATTGTTGGAAGATGGTCGTAGACAAACACCTCCTGAAGACAATTCCTGACCCATAGGAGTAAAAATCACCCAAGCAGCTGAGGCTGAGTGTTGAGTGTGACGGCTTGCCCCATCCGCAAATCCTATGAAAGTGGAAGATTCCATTGACATCTGCCACAAAAACAGAAACTAATCACAAACCCAATCACGCTAAAGAAGACCTAACTATGCAAAAAAGCTGTACAATAATATACAACAAACAACCTTGGCTAAGGATCATGCATAGTATTTTTTAAGATAGAGCCCATTTCTAGGCTCCACCAAGGCTATCCCCTCGTAATCCACTAACTCGTAGGCACCCTTCTCTAAGACACGTTTAACCACGTAAGGACCATGCCACATAGGATTGAACTTCCCTGCCCCCAAGGGTTCTTTCGCTTGATCCCATAAAAGGACCAAATCACCCTCACTAAACACTCTCGGACGGACAGAATTATCGTACTGGGCCTTCACGCGACGCTTATTAACCTCTAGAGTCACCAAGACATCTCTACGCTGCTCATCGAGTTGCTCGAGGTGAACCAAACGCTCCTCCAAAGTCAAAGTGTCTGGTAAGAGTTCTACGGCTAACTTCAACGAAGGAATTTCGCATTCAACCGGCAAGATCGACTCCACTCCATGAACAAGCTGATATGGAGAAAAACCAGTGGCAGTCTTAACCGCGGTTCGATATGCCCACAAATTAGGGTACAACATGATATGCCAGTTCATCTTGCTTTGTGCGATGGTTCGCTGGAGAATGGACTTAAGTGACTTATTCACTGCTTCAACCTGTCCATTCGCTTGAGGATAGTAAGAAGAGGAGTGCTCTTGCTTATACCCTAGCTTGTATGCCAACTCTTCCATCATACGGTTCTGAAAGTGCGAGCCATGGTCAGTGACAAGCTCTCTCGGAATCCCAAACCGAGTAATAATTTGGTTTAATACGAAATGCGCAGCCGTCTCACCGTCGGATTTTACAGTAGGCATTTCCTCTGCCCATTTCATGAAATAGTCGATAGCTACTATGATGTGATGGTGCCCCCCAGTCGAGGCTAGGTTACAATCCATAAAATCTAGCCCCCACTTGGTGAAGGGACCAGCGGTGATAATAGGGTGCAACGGGGCAGGCTTAGAGCGCATATTCCGTGCAAACACCTGGAAAGGGTGGCACCTCTTGACCGCTTCAATACAGTCCTTGAAGATCGACGGCCAGAAATAACCAGCTCTAAGAATCTTCTGAGCTGTAGCAAGCCCAGGAAAATGACCACCACATGCCCCTCCGTGGCAATCATTCAAGACTACTTCAGCCTCATCATGAGTTAAACAACGTCGCAAAAGGGAATCTACTCCACGGCGGTACAAAGTGTTGTCCACTATGAGGTAGTTCTTGGAAACGTGACGTAACCGACGTCGCTCATCTCGCGAGAGGTGAGTAGGGATCCTCTGTGTTTGTAGATATACAATTATATCCCCGTACCATGGGTCAGCCATTGAGATTAAGAAAATGTGTTTGTCAACGAACGTATCTTCACATACCAACTCCTCAGCCTCGCTCGGAAAATCCGATATGAGCTCTGCAAAGATTAAAGATTTCTTCGATTTTGCCGAAGCAAACTCGAGATCAAAATCTTGAAGGATGACAATCCATTTATTGTATTTTCCCCCTATCATCCTACGTGTGAGGACGAACTGAAATGGATTGACATGCGCCACAACCAAGGTCTAGCGAAGGAGAATATAATGTCTCAAACGCTGCACCGCATGTACAGTAGCTAAGGCAAGCTTCTCGACATGAGAATACTGAATCTCTGCGTCAATAAGGTTTCGGCTCAGATAATAAACAACATGCTCCTGGAGCTCCTCATCCTCCTGAACCAAAACCATCCCAATCGTCTCTAAAGAGGCGGCCACATATAATATGAAATCGCGGCTATAATCCGGAGGACTAATCACCGGGGCCGATGCTAGGGCTCACTTAAGTGCATCAAAGGAATCCTGGGCTCACTCATCCCATTCAAAGGGAGTATCCTTCTTCAAGAGACGCATAAAGCCTCTAGTCAAATTGGCGAAATTGACTACAAATCTTCGTAGGAAGTTTGCCATGCCTTGCAAACACTGAAGATGGTGAATATTACGCGGGGGAGACAACTGAAGTATTGCCTCCACTTTCAAGGGGTCGACTCTTATTCCCTCTTTCGAAACGATGAATCCTAAAAGACGACCTAATTTTACACAAAATATGCACTTATGAGGGTTCAATCTAACAGCATAATGCCGGCATCTTTTGAAAACCAATCTCAAGTGATACGAATGACGCATCCTCATGCGAGAATGAGCAGTGAGGTCATCCAAAAATACTTCAATAATGGACTTGAGATCGTGGAAAATCAAGGTCATCGCCCACTGAAACGTAGCTTCGGCGTTCTTAAGGCCGAAAGGCATTTTCCGATATGCAAAAGTTCCCCAAGGACAAATAAATGCGGTCTTGTGTTGATCCTCGGGTTTAATTTGAATCTGATTATATCCGTAAAATCCGTCCATAAAGGAGAACACCTCGCTACCCGCACACTCATCCAAAATCTGATCTATAAATGGTGTGGGGAAGTTATCCTTAGGACAGGAACGATTTAAATCATGGAAATCAGTGCATATACGGATCATTCCTTGCTTCTTATCCACCGGAACGGGATTTGAAACCCACTCCGTCAAGGGAACGGGATAGATGAAACCCGCTTTCAATAGTTTCTCTATTTCTGCCTTTATGGCGGGTGCTTTTCTAGGATTCACGGTGCGTAAACGCTGTCAAACGGGTTTAGTGTTGGGGTAAGTTTTAATTTCATGTTCGACAATCCGAGGGTCAATTCTTGGCATCTCATCATATGACCAAGCAAACACATCACGGAATTCCTTGAATAGCTCGGTATACTCACGAATCTCATCTTGGGAACAATCCGCCCCAATGTAGACATTCTCAATCGTACCAGGCTTGCGAGAAATGTTGATAGGAATAGTTGATGATATGTTCGCCATGTTTCCATCATCCATCTGACCAGGAGAGCTTAATGGAACCATAGGTCTACCAACTTTCTGACTAAGAATCTCCCTGTAATCCTCATGCTCCAAACGGTCAAGCTCTGGAAGGAAATAAGATCTATGATGAAGCTCCTCCCATGGTGGCTCAACTCCCGACATGGCCTCGATAATCGCTTCGTCTGAAGGGAAAACCGTATCAAGGCAGTCGTGGGCATGAGAAGATTATACTGCCCATGCAGGCAGCACATAGGGGTCTTCCTCCTCCATCCGCGAAGAGGAAGAACAAGGCACTGCAGCAGACTCAAGATTAGCTTGGTAAGCAATCATAACTACAGGCAACGGCATACTCGGCTCGATGGACTCACTCGAAGGGCTCGGTGAAGGAAGAACCCAAGGATCTTCCATATGATTTGTGTGAAAGGATACCGAATTCATAGACGTGGAAGCTCCATCGACGCTCGATCCTACCATGAGGATAGGTGCAGAACAGCTAAAGGTTCCCATAAAGGATGGATACATTCCTACACCCACACTCCCAGTTGCCGGCTGGGAATGCTCAACCTTCGGAACCAAAGCTCCTGACGATGCATTAGGAGGCGAATTCTTGAATGACATCTGATCAATCGTCACAATCTTCCCATTATGAGGAAATATTACAACGCGAAACACAGAAGACGCGACGGCTTGCATACTATACATCCAATTCCTTCCCAGTAAGAGATTGTAGTCAAGGGGCGCATCAACCACCTCAACCTCTATCGCAACGGTCTTCCCTCCCAAACGGACTTTAAGAGAAGGAATGATATCGTGCGGCCTAAACGATCTCCCATCGAAAGCAGTTAAAATGGTCGTAGATTTCGACAACTCAGGAGAACCAAGACCCTTCCAACAAGACAAAGACATCACAGAAGCAGCAGCGCCCTCATCAATCACAATTCGCTTGACAGTCATATTAAGACATTCTACATGTATCAAAAGGGACACATAGTAGGGCAAGCGAGGCTGATGTCCTGTGGTTTCAAATTTGATCATTGTGGGAGAGTCATCACCATTCACACCAAGAGCTGAAAGCAAAGCCTTCCTTTGCGACGAACAACTCTGAAGCACCTCCAATGCAGACATCGCACAAGGAGTATGACCCAAGTCCTCGAAAACTGAATAATTCTGGGCGGCTCGAGCATTTGGATTATGCCCTGAGCGCTTAAGTACCCCCTTAGGAATGCGAGGTGCAACTTCAGGTTTATTCGCAAGTTTATCCACCGGTTTAGTAGCCGGTTTCTCAATGCGCAAAGGAGTTCCTGGTGGATCAGGTTCTTTCCCTGGGCTGGGTTGCGACATAGTATAATCTTTCACACGCGTCACAACTTTCACGGCACGGACCATGTTAATGCACCCACGACCACTAGTCTCAGGTGGATCATCATCACTAGATTGGTCCTGGGACTTCGAGTTCATATTCTGGTTATGCGGTAAAGGGTTCGTCAACACAGCTCGGACCTGTGCTATGAACTTCGAAGCTTCATCCATCCTGGGGCACAAGTATGTGAGGTGATCATCCTTACATAACTTGCAAGAAAACTTAACCTTACATTTATTCTGCTTGTCCCCCCCAGCATTTTTGTTGTTCTTGTCATTATTAGTGGCATTTTCGTTCTTATTCCCACCCTTCTTATTATTTTTACCCTTCTTACGGTTCCGTCTGGGTTGCTGGTTACCCTTCTGGTCCGACGTTTGCACAGCATGTACATTCGCCGTTTGGGCAGGATGAGACGAAGCCGTAGCTTGTCCCGAAGTAGATTGGTTGGTAGACGACTGAGCTACTTGTTTTGCAACCGAACCCGCAGGCTTTTTACTTGCACAACCCATAATGCCATCGTCATGTGGTCCAGGCTTGACCTTGGGATCAAAACTCGAACGAGGAGCATTAGGTATAATCTCGTATAACAAACTAGACTGAGCATAGATCAAGTCTAGTTCCTGCGCCCTAAAGATGGCTTGTTCCTCATTCTAAACTCCGGATGTGGAAACATCCTTCACTATATACGGAAATAAAGACTTGAGGAACCACTCAAGGAGGAATTTCAGCGGTATAAAGGCTTTGATTAATCTCTTCCGTCTACGCCACTCCTGAATATGATCAGAAATATGGGTGGCTTTATCTTGCCGAAATGTCGACAAGAGTTCAGTACCAACATCATATCGTACTGGTAGTTGGAAGTGATTAAGGAAAGTCATCGCAAGATCGTCGAACAAGGTAAAGGCACCCCTAGGTAACTCTATATACCATTTCGCCGCAGGCCCTGTGAGGGTGCGTTGAAATAGTCTCAGACGGACTGAGTCCTGATGCAAGGAATTGGAAGAGCACCATAGGTGGAAATTCGTAACGTGTTCACTCGGATCCTCTCCTGGTTTTCCTTCGAATTTAGGTATGTCCGAAGGAAGCTTGTTAGGGACAGCCAGCCAAGCCGGGTCATGAGCTACAGGATCGTTCGTAAGTCTCGATAAGTCAGGTAAATTTAGTGTTGCGAGGAAAGGGAGCTTCGAATGATTAGGTCTTTGGACCACTCCTTGGTTCATATAGGATTGATTACCACCATGTCCATGGCCATAGTGACCTCCTCCCGTATGACCCGTGTAGGGTGGTGTCGAAGTACCATAATAAGGTGGACCTTGACTAGAGGGAGCTACAAAGCCATAAGTAGGGGGATAAGCAGGTTGTGAATACCCACCTCCATAAGGTGCAGAAACCTGTCCATACTGCGTCAAAGTGAGTCTCGGCATCTTCCGGCATTCCATACCGGTAATGCTGTAACGAGGGTTCAGGCCTAGAATGAATATGTCTATCATGCAAGGCTCCTATCTCAGAAATCACAGGTCCTAACTCAGTTAGGACGGGTGAAGGATCATAAGTAGGTGTAAAATCCCTATCATCAACACGAATGGGAGGAGGAAGTGAATCAGATGTGTCCTCTGAATGGTCTCCCATGGTGTGTGAATCAAAGTGTGATGTAGTCCGCCTGGACTGTCTAGGTCCCTCTCCCAAAGGAGGAGGATCAGTAGAAGGCAGAAGTCCTGCTAAGCGACGAGAACGGTGCGGAGCCGCACCCGAATCCACAATGACTCAAAAAATAGCAAAGACTCTCTATTTACGTCAACCCTAGGCCAACTAGCGTGCACAGAGCAATCACTATAAAATCTAAAGCCAAAAGCAAGCAAACAGGGGTTGGATAAGTGAGCTCCCGAATGTGGCCGGTATGTCTCTCCTAGGAGAGGCTTGAGAGGCCCTTGTCACCACAAGCGGAGGTTCGAAACCAATTATTGTGGCCCTCAGCTTCAACGTGTATAGCGACTGTGCTGTCCGACCCCAACCTGGCCAAGACACATGCAAAATAACCTTTACACGTACCCCCTCGATATCCTAGGTAAGGTCACTAAGGTCACCTCAATATAATCAACGCTCAGGCGAACAGTCGTGGGCGGGATTGACTGTATGGGCAGGGTAGCTGAGCCCGAAACTCTCGAAAGAGCCCCCAGATACGAATACAATCCTAGCTATATCGCCGGTGCTACACAGTTCTCGACCAGGGGTTATCCCAATCAGACAACCGCTCACACTGCCTAGTGCTTGACTCCCTTTTGAGAGGAGCTTCCTAAGAACGTCGGTTATACCAAGGGTTTCACACACTCCCTGGACAGACACCTAGTTGTTGTTTTTTAGTGATCTTGGATAATTGACTCACAATGAACTATTCCAAGATCCTAAAACCTAAGCTTGTTGGTGCACCCTATAAAAGAAAAGAGTGTAATTCATTTTATTTAGCGTTGATTTTATTTGGCTTTGTTACTCAAAAATAGAATATGGCCATGCAACTCATGGTGTTATGACGCAACAAGAAGTAAAATGCACACCTAACAATCCATGCAAATGCATGTGTCCATGAAAACAGGGTATGCGTACTACGTGTAATGCACAATTTTTCTTCAAATGCTGAATGCAAATTTTCCTATATGAACACCTAACTATTACTCCAAAGAAAATCTAGAACTAGTGCAAGTACAATGCAAAGTGCATAATGCAATGCATAATGAGAAGCAAATATTTTTGTATTTTTTGAAAAATAAAGAGATACAAGAAGCAAAAGAATGATTCTACCCACCCCAGACTCTGTAAGCACACATAAACAGCATTCCAGCAAAGCACTAAGGTAAAAGGACTCTAATGCACTAATCTCAAACAAAAAATCAAAGATGCCATGACAAGAACTTTCCGATAAAAAAAAATTAGGCTAAAAAAAAACATTTCTGGTCAAAAACAGAGGTAATAACAGACTCAGGCAGTGTCAAAGGAGACTCAACAACTATCAGAACTCACCCAGCAATCCACTATCTTCCACAAAAAGGTAAAAACCAGGGTATACGCGATTGTGCCCAGTAAACCCGCATGTATACGTGGAAACCTCAGAGGAACCCGCGTGTATACGCGACTATAAACAATAAACCTGCGTACAGGAAGAAAAAGATGCACAAATCAAGGTAAACAGATAGGCTGAGACTAAGTTTACACCAATCAGACTCTACCAAGCATACATGCCCCCATGCCCGACACAGAAACAAGAGAGAGAGAGCAATTCAAATACATTGAATTCCAAGAAACCAATCCCCAAAGGTCAACTACTAGGAACTCCCTAGTGGAGTCGCCAATTCTGTTACGGAGAGAAATTCCTATGGCTTGGGGTACCACAACAGACAGCTAGACTCCAGAAATCAATCTTTCCCAATATGCAATAGAAATAAACAATCTAACACTAAAGGATCGAACCTCGTGCCTTATTCCAGACGGTTGAAGTAGATCCCCGTTGAGCTTTCCAATCTTCAGCTTGAATTGTTATAGCACGTCCTTAACAACAAGTAAACAATACAAGCATACTATATTTCATGGTGTTAGATCTATTCTAGCATATATAACCAATAATGTAAAAGCATTTGACATATTCCAATGGATACAATATTCATTCAAATACACATTAATGGACAGGAAAAGATATTTCTATTAATATGAATCAGAGTTTACAAGTGACAACCTCTGATGGCACGTCTGCGAATCGGAGAAACTGAATCCCCCACTTGGTCCTCCACCACCTCAATCCTCCATCACTTCGATAGCAAGCTTACTAGCAAAAGGCAAGCTTGGCAAGAACACAACAGTGCTCCAAGGGACAAAGGGATGCAGACTCAAGCATAAGTTCTGGCAACAATGGACTATATTTTTGTTACTCTCAATTCTCTCTTATGCTTTCAATGTACCAAGAGGTTCCTTATATAGCTTTTCAAAGGGATATTGAAAGGTCGAATCCGTGCGATCTCAAGGCATATGGAAGGACAGGAGTCATATGAGTCGGATCCAAGTCAAGGAAAACTCCAAAATGTTTTGGACTATGCACACATCCCGATGTACGCGACTATAGAGGGAATATCCGCGTATGTACGCGGTTATCGGGGGAAAATCCTCGTATATCAATATTCTAATGTTTTTAGGGATGATCAAGGTAACATCAAAAGATATAAAGTGGTCCATAGGGGCTAATGAGTCTGCAGCGGGACAAGGGAAGGCCATACAATGTGTGATTCACCTAGTGTGGTGAAATCCGCTATAACACCGCTTATCACTTTCAGCCAACTTTTCTCAGCTTTATTCTTCAGCTATATCTCCTCGCAACAGTAAAATGAGGAATCTTCTAAGTTCATCTGCAGTCAAAACAAAAATTTATCATTGATTAGGACTGCATATTTTCAACAAACTTAAACCACACTAACAATGAGACTGATCACCAAATGAGGCCCAGCACTATGTTCTCATCTCAAAGACCTTAAAATATAGAAAGAAAAACCTCTGCCACCCATCAGCTAGGGAAAACACACACACAGAATAGGTGGGAAAAAACCCTCACCGACGGGAAAAAACCCTAAAGCATTGGGAGGATAGTTTAAATCACATCCGCAATGGGGGGCTCTAGACGGACAATGAGTTCCGCAAGACCAATAAGCATATCGGCGTCCGAAAAACTAAACACTAAAGCATCGGGTGGAAATACTCTTCGTCGATGAACGAAACGACATAAACGTCGGGCAGTTAGAGAAAATCCCAGCCGCAATGGCAGAATATGGAAAGACTATAGACTCCACGAAAAAAAAACATATCGGTGAAAACCAACAAAAAAAATCGGTGAGTGCAGCAGTTATAAGGCGTACATCTAGTTCGCTCAGGAGTCGTAATGGCGGAAAGCAATCAGACTATGACTTCCGACTTACAGTCCTAAAACTTCTAGACATGGCGCAGAAACCTCATGAAAACGCTAAGGGATTAGAAATCATCTTCCATAATGATGGCCCTGAAGGGAAATACAGCTCTAATGCATGGTTAAAGGACTTCCGAACAACCAAACTAACACATTAAGTTCCAACTAACTCTTGGCTGGGTAGCAACAAAAAATTTGTTTCTTCTCCAAAATAGTAGCGAAAACAATGAAAAAGACTTCTGCTAACAAAGAAAGGAATCGCAAATCGAACGGGCAACATCTAAAATCCATAGCTCAAATTGTTTCAAACATAAGAAGTCTTCCAAAAAGTATGAAAACAGTTGACCTCAAAACAATCCAAACATGTAGCCTAGGGGAAACAAAAACAGAGTTCATGGTTCCAAACAAGTTTAGGCAAGATAAAAGTTAAGAGGAGGGTCCAAAATTTATGAAATTCAGGAAAAACAGTTGCAGCTGCAACAATTGGTGACTACCTGGTGAACCTAGACCTTTGGACCATTTCTTCCTTAAGTGACAGACTGTTTGACAATAAAACCAGCATGTTGAATTCTTCTAGATGTATGGATTTCCCAAAAGGTAAATATATGTACTTTTAAACATTGATGATAGTCTAATTTAGGAGAAAGGAAACCAAGAATTCCAAGTCAAGATAACTCTTTTGAGGCTAAGAGATGAGTTTCATTTATTACTTCTGTCTTCAGGTAGCTTCCATCTTGGACACCACAGGATTGTAACATATGGTAAACAGAAATATTCATGTGTTCCTCATTCCCATGTCATTTTGCACTTTTGTGCTTTTGGACTTTTGTCCTTTGTGAGTCCTCCTACATGCCTTTCTTTCTAAATTTTTTATTCAGGCTCTTCTATCCATAGTTTCCTTTTGTGTGAGAGATGTATTTAACTTTCATCTCACGGACGGAGAAGAACTTTGGAAATTTGGTAATTATATGGTTCAGTACTTTGTTTTGGTACATAATGCTTTTATAGGAGTTTTTTTACTCTTATCTGCCTTTTGGCCTTTAATTCTTGACATGGGATCATTTATATATAATATACTATTTACCTTGCTTCCTTTCCGTGGGTTTTTTTTTGTCACTCCCTAGGACATTTTAAATGTGAGATGGATGGAGCCTCAAAATAGTATTCCATACCTTTTGATCCTGGTTTATTTTACAAGGATTAAGTAGGACTTCAATGTGTACATAGCCATTCAGGAAAACTAATAAACTGGAAGAAATTCTTTCAGATAAAATGATAATTCACAGTCTTACACTAAAGGACTTTAATTACTCCAGAATTCTGATACTCTCCATGCAACCAAAAGTTTTCCTCTTGCTTATTGAAAACAGTCAAGATATAAACTACAACAATAGAAATAAAACAAATCAACATAAACAACCAAATCAAAATAATTATGTACAAGATAAAAGAACAAAACAAAACTCAGGAAAAATAAGGTTTGAGAACTAAACCATTTACTGGTAAGTTCTCTTCCCACCCCTGTAGATCCTGCAATTTATAGGTTGAGGGGCCAATCTTTTCTGCAATCTGGAAAGGGCCTACCCATAGTTGTTGGAATTTCATGTGTTTGCCTTTCTCATCATGGGGATGATCCCACTTGAGGACCCAAGTCTCCCACCTCAAATTCTTTTGTCCCGGCTTTGTGTTTTTCAAACCATCTCTTTACTACTTCCTGTTGTTGTTTAAAACGTTCTCTAACCTTGTCTTTAGACTCTTTTTCCTTCAAAATATTGTGTATCCTCATTTGCAAGACTTCATTATTTGATCCTCTGGATTCTTGGGTGATTATGGAAGAGGGTAGCATGATGTTGGGGGTAGAATGGCCTCTTTTCCATAAATAAGGGTATGCAGGGACACACCTAATGAAGTCTTTGGGGTGAATCTATCATCCCAAAGGGCATTTGGTAATGCTGAGTGCCAACTCCTCTGATTTTATATCACTATACTCTTTAAAATCCTAATCAGATTCTTGTTTGTAGATTCAACCAAGCCATTTCCCTGTGGATAGTAATTAGCAAAGTAATGCATCTTAATTCCTTTCTCATGAGCAAATGCAGTTAATATAATCAAGGAAAAGGAAGTAGCATTATAGAAAACTAAAGAAATTGGAACTCCAAACTTGGTCATAATATGATCTTGCAAGAATTCTATGAATGCATCCTCATTTACTTTACGCAATGGAACGACCTCAACCCAATGAGTGAAGTAGTCGGTTGCTATCAGAATATATTTGTGTTACAAAGAAGAATTTGGCTTTATCTCTACAATGATGTCCATCCCCCATTGCTCAAAAGGTTCTATTATCATAACAGGCTTTAATGGTGCTACTGCTTTAACTTGTCTTCCACCACACCTTTGGCAGCTATCGCATTTTCTTACATGAGCGTGTGCATATTTGAACAGTGTGGTCCAAAAGTATCCAGCTCTGAGAATTTTATGAGTTGTAGTATCTCCAGAGAAGTGTCCTCCAGCAGGCCCATCATGTAAATCTATCATTACCTTTTTCTCATCTTCTTTCTCTAAGCATCTAAGAAGAACTCCATCATAATTATTTCTGAATAATATTCCTTCAATAATCTGATAGGAGGTTGATTTAAGACGTAATGCTCTTATTTGCTTAGAATTCCAGTGTTCTGGTAATAATCCCATCTGAATGTAATGCACAAGGTATCGATACCAGGAGTCCGGAGCTGTGAAAAGAGGACATACATCCGTCAAATGTAACTCATCTTCATCCTCCCAGTCATGTTCTTCATTGTCTTTACCTTCAGTCATCAGTCTGCACAATCCCTGCCCTTTAACTATGGAAGCTGGCTTGAATTTGAGGTCATATTCCTGTAGATTTGTTACCCAATTGCCTCTTCTTTCTCCCAACTCCTTTTGTACGAAAAGAGACCTCACAGCTAGGTGTGGAATGATTACCTTTGTCCGGTTCTTTAGTATGTATGGCCTGAAATGGTTTCACCGCTTTGAACACTGCGTAAGCTTGTTTATCCACAATTGGGTAATTCAATTCAGCCCCTTGCAAACCAGTGCTCATAAATTATATGGGGAACTCATCTCCCCCATCTTCCTTCTGGGTAAGAACAGCTGCTAGTGAGTCATCAGATGCAAAAGTATAGAAAATAAAATCTTTCTCAAAATCTGGACTTTTGAGGGAGGGTGCGTGCACAACAGCTATTTTTATTTTGATAAATGCATTCTTCTCTACATCAGTCCATTTGAATTGTACACTTTGCTTTACCATTTGTTGCAAAGGTTTAACAATTTGTGCAAAATATGACACAAACCTTCGCACGAAGTTTATTGTCCCCATAAATGACTGCATGCCTTTTTTATTATGGGGTAAGAGAATCTATTGAATGGCTTTGATCCTTTCTGGGTCTATGGAGATCTCCTTCTTAGAAACCACGTGACCCAACAACTTACCTTCTGTAACAGCAAACACGCACTTCTTGGGGTTTAGCGAGATACCATATTTTCGGCAGCGTTCAAAAATCTGCTTTATATGAAATGCATGTTCCTCTCTTTTCTTTGAAAATATCATGATGTCATCAAGGTATACTACAGCACTGTGGCCAATTAGACCATGGAAAGCTATGTCCATAGCCCTCTGGAAATTTGCTCCAGCGTTTATGAGTCCAAAGGGCATCCTTCTGTAAGCACAAGTTCCCGACCTGGTTCTGAACATCATTTTAATTCTGTCTTCTCCAGCTACTAATACTTGATTGTAGCCTGAGAATCCATCTAATAGAGAAAATAGTTCAGAACCCAAAACCATTTACAATATCTTCTCCATGGGTGGAACAGGATAATTGTCTTTATCCAAAGCACGATTTAAGTTTTTGAAATCCACACATAGCCTGATTTCTCCGGATTTATTCCTTACCGGAACTAGATTTGAAACCCATTCTGATTGTCTAACCTTGAAGATAATCCTAGCATCCAATAGTTTCTTGACTTCACTCTGGATTAAAGGTTCTAATTTTGGATGCATTTTCCTTAAAGGCTGCTGATACAGTTTGATTCCAGATCTGATGGGAATAACATGTTGGATAATATCGGTGTCATATGTCTTCAGATCTTCATACGTCCAAGCAAAAACATCTTTGTATTGTTTGAAAATAATGATAAACTTATCCCTTTCACCTGGGGAGCAACACTTTCCCAAAATCACATATTTAGGCTCCATTTCAGTCCCCAAGTTAATCAGCTCGAACTATAGAGACGAGCTATGAGTCTTCACATTCACTGGTCTTGTAAATTTCTCGTTTAAATCAAACATTCGTTCTAAAGTCCTGACTCCTTTAGGAATGAAGTTATCGAATTTAAACTCGGCATGATGTTCTTCATCATCAATAATTTCCCCTTTGAAAGTCTCATCATTTTTCAAGCATTCTATAATTTGTTGATCATCATCAAACACTTGTAGATTGGTTATCATGTCTGGAACTGAAGGCCTGAAAAGCAATTCAATGGAGCACCGATTATTAGAAGGCACAAGCCTCGCAGCTAAGGTGGCCAACAAGTCAGCTGCTGCATTCTTAAGTCTTGGAATCAATACAATGTTAAATGCATTAAAACCTTTAAGTAAATCCCATACTTCATTTTGATAAGATTTCAAATGAGGAGAAATGCAATGTATTTGATTACGAACTTGCTTTACAATTATTTCAGAGTCCCCAAATACCTTCAAATTTTTTACCTTTAATTCAATTGCTTTCCTTATTCCTTGAACTAATGCCTTATATTCAGTTGTGTTATTAGTACATTCAAACTCTAACCTACATGCAAGAAAATGTTTGTTTTTCCTAGGGTCAATCAGGACACAGCCGGCTCCCAACCCTTCTGAAGTTTTAGAACCATAAAAAAAAGTGTCCAAGAATCGCTAACTACTGTGCAAAAATTAACATCTACTTCTACTGCTAAATCTACTATTTTACAATCAATTTCATCAACCTGTGAAAACCGAAGGAGATCAGGCTGAGCGTCTGATGTGTCACTGGCTTCTTTCACTTGATAGTTTCCTGGTTCTAGCTCAATAAAGTAGTTTCCCAAAATAGAATCCACGGGTTCATTTTTACCTTCAAACTGAGTAACATTGTGTTTCATGTGTGGCTCCCTCAAAACTTTAATTTGATTTGGGCTGCCTTTGTATGGTAGCCACATATGTGACCAGTCTGAGGCAAAATATCCGTTCATCTTTGCCAACCAATCCCTGCTCAAAACAAGTCCATAGGCTTCTGGTATGTCAGCCACCACGATATCTATGAATTGGCATACCTTATAATTTGAAGATAAGTGAACAAGAACATCCTCCATTTCCCCAATTACTTTCATGTTCGTTCTATCTAGCTAAACAACCCTCCAGGTAGATGGTTTAGTTTTCCCATTTATCTTTTTGTAGACCGACAATTGCATGACGTTGACTGATGCCCCCGAGTCTACCAGGAAGTTATGTACGTTGTGGTTGAATATTTCAAAAGTGAGGAGAAAAGGTGGATTCTTGCTTTTAGGCTTACCTCCCATACTTGCTTCACCAATTTCTTCTTCCTGGGGCTGATTGTCAGTAGGTAGCCCCTCCTATGATACTTTAAGTGCTTTCAATAGCTTTTCTTTCTGCTGCGGCACATTGGACATTTCAAATAATGAGATGTTTTCCCTTACCTTTTTTATATCCTCCATAATGTCATAATCCATCTTATGTTCTGTGAGCTTCAATTTAACATTATCTATTTTTTCTTCATTGGGCTTGGTAGACATGTTGGTCTGTCTAGGATTTTGACTAGTGATGATAAATTCCAGAATTTTATTAGTTGAGGAGTTGTTTTGAAATTTCTTAACATTCTTTTGAAGTCTTTTGATCTTCGGGAGCATAATACTATTTTCCTTAAGCAACCCCTGGATTCTCGTTGCTACATTTGTTTCCAGGATGCTCTCGCATCTCAGATCCTTTACCTTGTCGCATCAAACAATGAAACACAGTCCCATAAAACCATGGCCTCATCCTCCTGCTTTTTTGTTGATGTATTGTTGTCTTTCCCTTCTTCATCTTTATCTTCTGTTAATTTAGAATCCAATATTTGATTCATAAACAACGTCATCGAATTTATCCATTGAGGACAATTCTTTTCAGAATGGGGTTGTTGGTGGAAAGTGCAAAAGTTATTCATTCCTACCTCCGTTAAGTTCATAGATGCAGGGTTGTGCGGAGGGACTTGGGATTGATTGGTGTCTTCCCTTTTCTTGTAATAAGGTTTATAGAAATTTTGGGTTTCCTTGTCCTTTTCCAAGTCTATGATTCTTTTAGAAAGCTTCTCCATCATTTTTTCCATTCCCTCAAAATCTGATAATTGCTCCTCCTCAGGCTTAGTAAATAACAAAGTTTTTCTCCCAACATTTTTTTCTCCTGGCCGTTTAGGATAATCCTCAATGATTTCTTTTTCAGCCTCTACCTTCTTTGCTTCTTCATAAGTCTCTACTAATGTGGGTTTGGCCTTCATTTTGGCAAACATGGCCAACTCAAGTACCAGAGATGAGGTATAATATTCAATCAAGAACTTATCTGAGGGTTTGTCAGCTTCAGAAAAATTCTTAAGATAGGCCACGAATCTTTGGGTAAAACTATGCACCTTCTCTTTCCTTTCTTTCTTTAAGGCGCACAGTCCTTTCATGAGAACTACATGAGTTTTTTGGGTTGCATATTTACTTCTAAAAATCCTTTCAAAAGTATCCCAATTTGGGATAGAGTTTGCAAGCAAACCGAAATACCATGATGTTGTTGTTCCTTTAAGGGTGTGTGGGAAAAGTTGACAAACTACATCCTCATGCTCCCGAGCCCTTAATCCTTCTACTACCAAATAAAAACTCTGTAAATGGTCATCTACAAGCATCTTCTCATTTGGATCAAACTTAGGCAGCATCTTCTCAAAGGCTTGAGGTAAGTTGTGCAACAAAGGTGTTAAGTTCAAAGGCGACCTGGATTTCCAAGAAGGCGGTGGATTTGGTGGGTTGGGTGGCTGATTTACATTTACGCCTACCATGAGCCTAGGTGGAGAGTGAGGTGGTGAATGAACAGGAGTATGAACAGGTGAACGGTAAGGTGTCTCTAGGCCCACTTGATTCAAAGGCTGAACCACCTCCTGTAAGGTTGTTTCTACCAGTTCTTCTAAATCTCCAACCAACATTGAGTCTTCCAATATAGGACGATCTCTCCTTTTATATTCTCTTCAGGGAAAGTCAAGGATAATTGGTAATCCTCCAATCTTCTTCACATATTCCCTAGTGTGTCTTCTCATATCATTAACAACTTCATTATTGATAGAATACAAGTGCTCTCTACCCTTCTATTTAGGAATTGGATTAGAAAACAAACTTCTTTCTAAACTGTCACTGGTGGAATAATCTCGAGAAAATGGGTTTCCTCGGCCAGTCATGCATTGAAGGCCCTCCTTCTAGCACCAGAAACTGTTGAGGCCTGGAAATTCGCAGGAAACAACAGCAAGGGATTCTCCCTAGTCAACGTTCCCAACTAGCCCATGACTATTTGGTGTAGGGAATCCGTCCAGTTTGCGGTCCGACTACTGTAGGTCAAGCAACAAAAATAAAAGGTTTTACCAGTTGCGGCCCGGTCCATTGTGTATATTTTTTTATTTTTGACTTTAAGTATGACATGCAAGTGCCTATCCAAAATGCAGATTGATTAAGAAAACAAGTAGTGGTCACAATGTGATGCACAGGTTCTTACCTCTCGTCTTAGACTCTCTTGCCTCTAAATCACACACGCAGCAAGAAATTAAAGCTAACTACCTAGCCTATACCTAGGGAGCAAGATTGTCACTTATTAATGAGTAATGTATTTTGTGCATGCATTATAAAAGAAACCATAGATAGCTGATTCTTCTTCCAAAACACATGAATAAGTAAATATATTTAGACAACTAGATAGCCAATTGCTTGTTAACAACATTCATTACTCATGGTGGAGATTTTCATAAAATAAACCAGAAATCATTCATACAAGAACATAGGTTCTAAGAGTTAGAACGATCTCACAGTTAATGGACACAACGCTGAAAATGAAATAGTTCCTCTTCAACAAATCCATAGCATAACATTTGAACATTCTACCAAGATTTCTCCAACAGACAAACTGTAATTATCTATTGCAAAAGGAAATATGTCTTCACTCATCTAACTAGGAAAAAGTCCCGTTCTTATGTAGATCTTCTATATTTATACAAAAAGAACCAAACTGTTGGGCTGTCCACCATTGACTCTTGGGCTCCCCAAAATCGTTTAATCTCACAATTTTTTCCTTTTATGAGTTCTCATGATTTAGGCAATACGTTACATTTCGGTTTTAATATTATGAATACTTCATATAACGGGGCCAGCTTAGTAACTGACAGGCCTTTTTCAAGCTCGGGCTTCTGTTGCCATCGATTCTACCTTGTCTTTTACTTTCCCTTTCTCAGATCCCGTTGATTTCAGAACAGACTCTGCTTATCACTTTCAACAAACTTTTCTCAACTTTATTCTTTAGCTATATCTCCTTGCAACAGTAATCTGAGGAATCTTCTGAGTTCGTCTGCAGTCAAAACAAAAATTTAACATTGATTAGGACTGCATCTTTTCAACAAACTTAAACCACACTAACAATGAGACTATTCACCAAATGAGGCCCAGCACTACGTTCTCGTCATGAAGACCTTAAAAGATAGAAAATAAAACCTCTGCTGCCCATCAACTAGGGCAAAAACACACACAGAACAGGAGGGAAAAAACCCTCACCGGCGGGAAAAAACACTAAAGCATCGGGAGGATAGTTTAAATCACATCTTCAACGGGGGACTCCAGATGGAAAATGAGTTCCATAGGACCAATAATCCTATCGACGTCCAAAAAAATAAACACTAAAGCATCGGGTGGAAATACTCTTCGTCGGCGAATGGAACGACATAAACGTCGGGCGGTTAGAGAAAATTGCAGCCACAATGGAGGAAGACGAAAAGACTATAGTCTCTGCAGAAAAAAACATATCGGTGAAAACCAACACAAAACATCGGCGAGTGGAGCAGTTATAAGGCAGACATCTAGTTCACTCGGGAGCCTTAATGGTGGAAAGCAATCAACTATGACTTCCGACTTACAGTCATAAAACTTCCGGACATGGTGCAGAAACCTCATGAAAACGCTAAGGGCTCGAAAATCATCTTCCGCAATGGCGGCCCCGAAGGGAAATATGGATTCAATGCATGGTTAAAGGACTTCCGAACAACCAAACTAACACGTTAAGTTCCAACTGAATCGTGTCCAGGTAGCGATGAAAAACTTGTTTCTTCTCCAAAACAGCGGCGAAAACAATGAAAAAGACTTCCACTAACAAAGAAAGGAATCGCAGATCGAACAGGCAACATCTGAAATCCACAACTCAAATAGTTTTAGACATAAGTAGTCTTCTGAAAAGTATGAAAATAGTTGACCTCAAAACAATCCAAACATGTATCCAAGGGGAAACAAAATAAGAGTTCATGGTTCCAAACAGGTTTAGGCAAGATAAAAGTTAAGAGGAGGGTCCAAAATTTATGAATTTGGGAAAAATAGTTGCAGCTGCAACAGGGGGTAATCAATTTCTTGTGGGAATTTATGCTTCACCATATTCATATTCTTCTAGAGGTCAGCATATCGAAGGACCTTAAGGTCCAAGTGGTGTTAATGCCTAATTACCTTTGACAAAACATCCATTTTCCAAACACACAATTACCATTCTTGGCTACTATCAATTTTTTGTATTTTGTTGCGTATGTGTTACATTATTTGTATGTCTATGTGGGGTAGTGTGTCAATCTATGACACACTTGACAATCCCCCTTCTATGAAGTGAGCTTATGAGCAATGCGAGTTCAATATTTTTTGGGCTATTTGGGGGTTTTTTTCTAAAAATGTGTAATTTGATCCTAGTTAAGGTATTAAAGTTTATTTCCAATCTGTGTTAACAGATTAGGGTTTTTGATGGTGTGGAATACACACATATTGTATTGTGAGTGATTAATAATCATAAAGAGAAAATAAGAGGCGTGACTCTATGTTTTGCTAGTTTTCTCGGTTAAAGGTTTCTAGGGTAAATTTTTTAGTGTTTTGTGTGAATGTTGTGGTGTAATCTCTAGTTTGCTTAAAATAATATGCATGATTTGCTTCTTTACACAAGTTTAAAACTTACACGTTGTAACATATATTAATTATTGGATTTAGGGGGCCTCCTTTGTTGTTGAGGGTTCAATGCAGTTGATAGATCTTAGGTCTGTGATAAACTTGAGTTTAGTGGGAGATTTGAAGCATTGATTTGTGCATTTAAATATAATGACAAGGAGTTCAAGAAATTTAACAGCTAGAATTTTGAGCTATGGAACCTCAAAATGGGGGATCTTCTTATAGATTGGAAACAATGGATTATTGTGGATTTGGGTACATGATCCATTGGAATGTCGAAAGAAGATTGGGAGAAATTATAAAGAAGGGAAATTAGTAAAATATTATTGTTCTTATCAGACTCTGTGTTGTTGAACATATCTAGAGAACATAGTGTGTTAATGCTTTGAATGAAGATAGGGAGTTTCAATCAATCAAAATATTTTAGAAATAAATTGTTTCTACAAAAGAAATGGTATCACCTCATAATGGATGATAATGACACATTGACAGAGCATACGAATGTCTACAGTACTCAGAGTAAGTCAAATAACCTCTATTAGCATTAAAATGGATAAAGAATATAAATTCATTACATTATTTTGTTCTTTTATATATTCCTGGGATAACCTAATTGTAGCAGTAAGCAGTGCTAGTCCCACAACCTTAAAATTTGATGAAATAGTATCATCCTTGCGATCATAAGAGATGAGGTAGAGAACCATGGATAATCATAACATGGATTCCTTTTCTATGAGAGTTATCCCATAGGAGAGAAACAAAAATAAGGAATCTTGGGGGAGATCTAAATCTAAAGGTAGATCTAAGTTCCTAGTATAAGGAATTATTGGAAATGTGGTAAAGATGGGCACTATAAAAAGGATTGTAGATCCAATATTGTTGAGAAATCAAGGGATATGTGGACATCTCTTCCATAGAGATGAATACCTCCTTAGAATAAGGAGGGCATGTGTACCAAGATTCCATAGGTAATCATTCTGAACATGATATATGGTTGATTGAATTAGGTGCATCATGTCATATGACCCCTCATAGGGAATTTTTTTGTGAATATGAAAAGTACAATTGAGGAGACTTGTTCTTGGGAGATGATTCACCAACCAATATCATTGGATGTGGAAAATTCAAATTAAAGCTCAAGGATAGAAGTATTAGAACTCTCCCTAGAGTACTGCACATTCCAAATCTACTGAGAAACTTGATATCCATCAGAAAGATGGATGTTGAAGGTGTAGAGACTATGTGTGGAGATGGAAATACAATGTTATGGCATCAAATATTAGTGAATATTGGAGAAAAGGATCTTGATCATTACAAGGTAAAGTTATGGCTAAAGGTATGACTAATTGCACATTGGATTTTTATTTATGTGAGCTTGCATATATGGAAAATATAATAGAGTAAGATTTGCATATGGTGCTACAGAGAAAATAGAATTTTAGAGTTAATACATAGTGATGTTCTTGGTGTTGATTAAGTTGTCATTGATGCCAACAGTGTATAGTCATTGATGCCAAAATGTCTTGGTTCCCCTTGAGTGTTGGAGGAGTTAGTCGGTGAGCCGACTAGTCGAATAGCCAACTAATTAGAGATTAGGTCATCCACATAAATTCATGTTGATTGACCGAAATGATAGGTAGTTATTTGTAACTGTTTGTAATCATATATATTAGGTTGTTGAGCCAGATGAAAACTTGGTTCAGTTTTGTGTATGTATGGACCCTCATGTTATAATATAATTTGTTACTTCCTCATCCATTCTTGTCTCTTATGTCTATTATGTTTATATGATTCTATGTGTATTATTGGTAACCCTCTGTGATCTGTGAGATTACAACATTGGTTCCATTGCCAGTAGTACATATACGAATGTAATGACCATAAGCAGATGATATCAGAACAGGAGATTAAGAACTAGTGGGAGCGTAAGATAGAAAATTATTTGCAAAAATACACAAGGAGAAACATATTAACCATTGCTTAGGCGAAGGAGAATTCTTCACTGAAACACATGAGAAGTTTGTAAAATCGGTACCTCGGCTTTTGAAAAAACTTCTGGATGAAAAATTCGGAAGCAACTAAGGAACAAGAGCTACTGGAGAAACTGATCCAAGGTGGACGAACAAACTTGTCGGAGTGGTTTGAAAAGATCATAGATGAATTCTGCGAGGAACAAGACGTGGAAGAAAGAACCTCGATCGAAAGTGTTCAAAAAAGGTTTTATACAGACCTCACTGAGTAGTTCCTTTGTTCCTTACCGACCCTTTTGTTCAAATTCCTAATAGAAAAGGGAGTGGGCCATATCGTAGAACCTCGTTTGTCACTACGCGAACTGCCACCAAATTCTAACTGGGTGGAGAAACAAAAGAGGTGGGAAAAATTCATTGCCAAAAGGAAGTGGGAGTACTTCCTAAGCAAATAAACAAAACTATCCAAGATTTCTAAAGCGTCGGGTAGGCTATGGGGGGGTAGATGGGAATATGTCAAGGTAAAGTAAAAAGGATTCTAGTCGAATAAAGAAAATACCATCACCAGCAATGAAAAGTCAACCTAAAAAGGAAATTGAATGAACAGTGACACACACAGGTACGCCAGATTTATAGAAAGTAGAAAGAGAAAAGAGGCTGAAAAGAAGGTAAGAAAGAAGAGAAAAAGCTATAGCACTACAAAGAGGGATGACTACTAGGGTGACAGAACAAGAAAGAAATCTGCCAGAGTCGGGTCATGGCCGACAGGAAGAAGGCATAGATGAAGAAGCATCACCCATGGAAGAAGACTTGTGGATAAAGCAACAAGAAGCTCTCCAACCAGAAATCCCCTAGGAGGTAAGACCTCTGTCTCCAATGAATATGAGTACTAGAATACAATCCATTATCGAAGAATACCTACGACTAAGAGCTGGTGAGTTTGGTATATGGAGCCGACTAGACAATGAGGTAAACGATGATAATCATCTAGTGATCTGTCGACTGGAGGAAGGAAATTGGGTAACACTTCAGGCATACCCTTCCAACCAAAGTATCCACTTGCTTTACCTGACACATGAAGGAGCACCCCCCCCGCTGCCAAACACAGATTTGAAAAATATGGAACATTCGAACTTGCAGACAAATCAGTGTAGTTGGACATCGACAGAAGAAGTTGACCCAAACCGACTTCTTGTCGGAGAAGAAATGACAAATAAAATGACCAATGGGAATGAAAGTTCCATTGACAATAG
The DNA here is from genome assembly GCA_001517045.1 of Pseudotsuga menziesii. NCBI lineage: Eukaryota > Viridiplantae > Streptophyta > Pinopsida > Pinales > Pinaceae > Pseudotsuga > Pseudotsuga menziesii. The sequence continues at coordinate 25,426 of LPNX010966347.1, forward strand.
CTATGCACAACAATACAAACAAAAAATCCCACTACCCCCACTACCACCCCCATCACTGCCACCTCCTAAAGGTGACAGTGACAGCGATACCGACATGGGTCATGGATCAACACATATCCCTCTATATGAGGGTGATGAAGAACCTAGATGACATTGGTTCATTTGTAAGTCAATATGGGAGGCAAATCAAGTTACGGTCGAAGAACAATAGATGGCACAGTTTGTCAGTGCCTTGAGGAAAAGAGCACTAACTTGGTACATGACCTATATCGAGAGAACTCCCAAAACATCCAAAGCAGATGTTAAAGCACAATTCTTGTCTTTATTTAAAACTCCAGACGCAAAACATATGGCAGCCAAAAAGTTGAAAACAACATCTTAGAAGCCAGTAGAGTCTGTCCAGGAATATGACAAACGATGGAAGGACCTCCTCAACCAACTAGGTTATGTCATTGACGAACAACTATTAATTCAGTGGTTTCTTGCAGGTCTATCATAGAAAATACAGTGGCACATAATCTTGGAGATGTTTAAAACATATGAAGACGCACTTACTAAAGCTCTGCAAGTAGATATGGACGAAGATTTCCCATCATATCTTGTTGATACTAGATTGGAAGAACATCTAGAAATCATGAAGAAATCGTTGAAAGAGTTGAACCTCAAGAATCAGGATGTTTGGTGCACAAAATGATCCACGACCGGACACACTAAAGATAACTGTCGACAAGATGTTCAGTTTGTTCAGACGAAATGCTTCTACAACATTTTCCAAGAACATGGAGAACATACAACGAAATATTGCCCATATAAAATGAAAAATGGAAAATCATATTGGTGTCCAATCCGTGAGGTAAAAAGTCACGCAACAGCCAACTGTCACCTAAATTTAAAGAACCGACAAAATTACCAAGCAGTCTACCAAACGAATGCAGTCGTGTAGAATAATGATAACACCCAGAGAAGCAACGATCAAAATGAACCAAATAATCAAATATATGAAGGTCGTCGGTATGAGTGTCAGTTCAACAACAATCATGGGGGATATGGAGGTCGGGGATGATTTTCTGGAAATCACAACAATCGACCACAACGGCCCATCCAATGCTTTACATGCGACAACGAGGGCCATCGATATGTAGACTATCCATACAAGGATAGAACTGATCTAAATTTTTGTACTAGCTGTGGTGTAGGTGATCACTCATTAGAGGATTGTCCCACCATGCTTGACAAAATTAATAAAAAGAAAAATGTTAATGTCTTGTCAATTGTGTTAAAAAACATGATGTAATAAATACAAAGAACCTGCACATAGTAACTCGACAAGGGACAAAAATAGGAAATGATAATCCACATATAAGTAAAATCAAAGAAAATAATGATCATCCTAACCCAACTAAACAAAAACAATTATATAACGATGCAACGAATATGTTTAAAAAATTTGCTAGACAGGAAGAAGTCAATGACAGCCAACAAAACATAGTTAAAGAACTAATACGCTTAGTATAGGATGATAAATCAGTGTCTCAATTCATTGACTTATTGTATAATATGAAGCATAATAATAATACAGAAAGAAAAAAACCCAAGAATATATGCAGTCTAAACCAAAAATATAAAAGCGATGCCAACCCACTTGTCAATCTAGAAATCGAAGGATACCATGTTCGACAAGTTGTACTCGACTTCAGTTCACAAGTAAATATTATGACTTGTGACACTTGGGAATAGCTGGGTATTCCTCAACTATATGAGTCAGGAATATACCTTAAGCTAGTTGACCAAGGACTGATCAAACCCATCGAGGTTTTTAGAAATGTCGATACGACAATAAAATGAATATCGACTAAAGTCGACTTTGAAATTATTGACCCTAAAGAAGGATCCAGCTCCTTTCTTGCCTTGGTAGATTGACCATGGGGAAGAAAAATGAAAGCATCAATATCTCTAGACAAAGAAAGAATAAAGATAAAAGGAAATGGACAGAAAGTCATAGTCCCTATTCATCCTTCCCAAGGAGAACCTGGACAGAACCCATTGATGAATAATTCGACATTCGATAATTATATCAAATTCAAAATAACAAAGACTACACTAAACCCAATACCTATCGTGAGCTTCACTTAGGCAACCAAGACTTAGTGGGATATAATTCGGATGCAGAACTATATGATTGGGAAGTCGAAAACTATGAGACCCAAGCAAGAGGTTGCTAGACCATCCAAGCTATACAGAAGAAACTAGTCCATCAATGTTTCTCAGTCTCCATCATCCCAAAAATATTATAAAATAAAACCAAGGAATACCCCACCTTAAACCCAACAAATATAAGTATCAAACAAATCCCAAGGTATAAAGAAAGAGAATCCCCAATTATGCATATATAACAAGTCTCCAAAAACATAGGTGAACATGGCCGACTACAAATCTTGGTAGAAACCTTTACAGGCCAAGCTACTTGATGGTGGGATACCCATCAATCAAGATTGCAGATGTGGAAAACAACTTTGACTTACTTTGTAGAAATATTTGGAGGAAAGAAGCTAACCAAATAGGTGCAGATACCTATGTTCATCCAAGGGCAAGACCCATAGGAACACATAAGAATATGCGAAAGATAATGGAGAAGACTTGGTTATAAAGATGAACGCACATGGCCACACCTGTTTCCCTCGATGCTACCCAACTTACCAAACAAATGGTATAAAATGGAAGAAGCACGAGGTGAAACATTTCAATGGAATGAACTTAGAGGTAACTTCACTAAGGACTTCAATTTTATACCACAGACTATTATTCGAAACTGCAAAGCAAATAAAAGCATTTATAGAATCGACCAGGAACAACAATCTGATACAAAACCATGATCGACTGACAATACCATGCAATAACATAAAAACCAATATAATACCACAGTCGACAAGAATGCAAATGGAAAACAAAAAATTCGAAAGGGAAAAGCTTTCAATGGAAATCATATCACTCAAAAACAACAAAACCAATTCACACAGTACTTAATGTCAGCACAACCGACAAAGAATATACCGACTAAATGAGCGCAACAAACTTCCCTGTTACATTCTCACAATTAAATGAAGGTAGTTGACCGATCAATGAAGCCAAAGCACCAGAATGGTTGGATGCCAAAGTTAAAACGAAAGAGTTTTACATATCAAATGATGATCAACCAAAAATTGCAAAAATTGGTGATTACTGGAGTGAAGAACAAACAACCGAAATAGTAAACCTACTGAAATAATTCAAGGATGTCTTTGCTAGAGACTATAAAGATCTCAAATGGATAGTCCATGAAATGGGAGAAATGAAGATTGACATCAAACCCAATGCTCGACCTGTAAATAAAAGGCCATACAAATTAGCTCATAAATACAAAGAGAGAGTCAAGAAAGAGATTGACAATATGCTCGCAGCAGGAATTATCTACCCTATTGACTAGTCAGAATGGGCAAGCCCAATGGTCATACAAACAAAGAAACACAACCCGAAAAGACTAAGGATATGTTTTGATTTCAAAGAATTAAACAAATTCACCCTAACAGACCCATTCCCAACACCATATGCAGATGAAATCTTAAATGAAGTCACAGGACATGAATGCTACTTGTTTACACAATTCAAGCAGTTCGTCGATGCAGGAGAAAAGCAAGGAAGACTGAAAAAGGTAAAAAATGCAACCCCTTCAGTCGATGAGAAAATTGTTGATCTAGTCTCTACACCCCCACCCCCATCCCCAACCCAGATCACACAAGAGGATAACCCACAGCTACCCACCATCAACCCTGTCGACATCTGCAAGAAAGCTATGCCGAAGACACTGAAAGAACGATTCGACCATGATTGTGATTTCTAGCCATTCATTGAAAAACTACCTGAATTACTCACCTATGATCATAAAATTACTACCAAATTTTCACTAATTGAATCTAGTTCACCACGCCAAATCCTCTCTCAGCAAATCAGCCAAATACCCTAGAAACCAAGATCTCTGGGAACTATCAAGTCCATATTCTTAAGGAACCCTGACAAGACATCTCAAATTGTCGCAAGCCACACTTCATCATTAACCCCATTAGATGTCTCATAGCCCCTACCATCCAATGAACCAGCAAGCTGAGACACGGAAGAAGATAGCCAGGAAGATATTTTAGCAATCAACCAGGTGATCGAAAACCTATTCTCTGATGATCAAGCCAATTCACCACCAAAAGTTGAAGATCCACTTTTGACTGAAAATATCCCCACTACACCAATTACACCATACCATTCACCATCTCCATCACCACCTCCCAATCTAGAACCTTTGCCAAACCCTGAACCACCTATTTCAACTCCCCTATATACACATCGAGATGTAAGTTCCACCCAATAAGCACAACCAAAAATTCCACCGACCAATGAAGATCAACAGTTGGGAAACTATCCATAGGGAAATCAACCACTTACAGAACCACAGGCAGAACAACAGACAGACCAGCATAGACACAAAAGAAAAAGAAAAGGCAAAAAGAAGAAAGAACACCACAAAGAACAAAATCCGACAGTGATCCACCTCAGCCAACTTGCATCAACTACTGCAATCGACACAACGAAACTAAGAGATGGAGAGTTGGGTCAACTCCTAGAAACTCTCGCCATAGAAGCAACAATAAGAAGCCATACTAAATGAGAGCAGCTCAATAGCACTAAGAAAGAGCAAATTGAGTTTCTGACAAAATGCAGAACTTTAATCCAAACAAAATTACCGGGACCAATAGAGGCCGACACCGACAAGCCATTGGAAAAAGCATATCATCTATTTGAAAGTGTGGTGTCGACCCTACAAATACACCTACAAAATAGAAAGGAAGATCAAAAAGAGGAAACATCCAGACTACTAAGGCAATAGTATACAACATTCTCGGAAGCTCACAAAGTACTACAAGACCACTTGGAAGAGTCTATCATCACAACAGAAGTGCTCTGCGATTGGCCTACCTACTATGGACATGTATTTTAGCAGACTCGCCAGACTCATGAGCAAATTCAAGTGCTAGAAAAGAGGCGAGGCATCGAAGAAACAATGAGAAGTAAAATACAAGAACATATTGTATTGGAAACATCCAAACTACAGAAACTGGAGAAGCAAGCACACCAATGGGTGTAGCAGGAACTATCAAGCCTCGACAAATTGGATACAATCTTGCAGCGAAAGAAAAATCTCAATTCATGGGACCCGACATGGAAATCATCGCATATCTTTCCTTCCAGGATAAAATGTCAACTCTGTCAAGCATCACAACCTTGACTATCGACATCCAGAAAGTACTACAGAATTGGACATAGTTTCAATACCAACTGGCCATTACAGTAGAAGCCATTGTGGAAGTATGTCTGCGGAAACGACCAACCATCCGACTACACAGTCCATGAAGACAAACAATAGTAGAAGTAATACCTCAGATAGTACAATGTTGAGTCCCTCCCCTGTTTCTTCAGGACGAAGAAATATTTTGTTTCTGGGGGAGATGTTGGAGGAGCTAGTCGATGAGCCGACTAGTCGAATAGCTAACTAATTATATAATCTATTCAATGGACCCTCATGTTATAATAAAATATGTTAGTTCCTCATCCATTCTTGTCTCTTATGTATGTTATTTTTATATGCTTCTATGTGTATTATTGGTAACCCTCTTTGATCTGTGAGATTACAACAAGAAGTGCCCGAGGTTTAAGTAAGTGTCAATGTCTAAGAATACCTTTTGATCTTGTCCAAGCCCAAGTTTGAATCCCTTGGATCCCTTGGGACAATGATAAAATACTTGAACACCCTATAGAGTGTTTAACTACCCCAAATATTTTTTTTGGTTCCCCTGTTGTTTCTCTGGTTCCGTAGTACAACAAATTATGCCCCAGTACCTTACAAAAGTGTCCTAAGAGAGTTGAAGAATTTGCAAGATTCCAAATCACGCTTTTAGTGGTCATTTGTGTTTTATTGAGGTCATGGTACCCCAGGAGAAGGTCTAACAACCCCACAAGTGATGGCATGATGGATCGTAACCCTTAGAGGTATCCTAGAGTGGTTGAGGTGGTTGAAGAATCCTATGAAGCCCCTTGCTTGATGAAGAAGCCCTAAAGAGTCCCTTGGACCCACATTTGATGGTTTAATGGTCCTTGTCCCCTTACAGGTGATTATGTGGTCATTAATGACTTATGAAGACTTGGAACCCTTGATGAAGATGTTGTGTCCATGTATCCCTTTTTGGGGTCATGGAACCCTTGGAGATGGTCATTATAAACAAGAAGGTCTGGAACCCACATAAATGGTGACATGATGACCCTTGGACACTATATGATCATTGATGGTGCATTTGGAAATGATTTGGGTCTTGGAATCCATACATATGTTGGTTTGTAAGCCCATGATCATTGGAGCCTTTGATATGATGAAATACTTGGTCATGATTCCCTCATCACTTGGCGATGGAGTCCAATGTGATGGGATTGAAGTACATGGAAAGTATCTTATTTAAATAATATATGATATATTTGAAAGAGTCCTTGAAACCCTTGCATGTCGTGCCTTGGTTCTTGAACCATGGTGATGTATGGTCCTATTTATGATTATATGGATATTAGGATGTATATGGAATTAGATCCCACATATGTGCATTGATATGTTGAATAAGACTTTCAAGAAGACTTCGAAACTCTTGTAGTTAGTGGTATGGTCTTTGGCACCCTCGTGTGTGGGGTCTTTGACTTCCTGGAGATATTAAAGAATTGAAGGGTATTAGACCAAGAATTTGGAAATAAACCCATAATAGGGAGATAGTCCTCGTCAATCCATTTATGTTGATATGTGGAGCATTTTCTAACTCCTTACAGTTGAAGAGATATGAATTTTTGAAGTTGGTGTACCCCACCTTTTTAGGTCAACCGACCAAACAAAAGAGAATTTAATTATTTGTGATTTTTGAATTGCGTATCGGTTCAGTTTGAGGTACTAAATTTCCTCCATGACCTATATAAATAGAATATCAAACATTTCATTTGTTCATCAATCAATTCTCTCTTTGGTATGTCGCAACTCTTGAAGAAAAGTGCGAAATTTTTTGGAGGAGAAAGTTTTGGGCATCTTCACTAAAATTGGCATAACTTTCTCATACTAAATCGGAATTAAAAAATTCTTGGATCATTGGAAATCGTGTTGCAAGGGCTACATGATGACATGATAAAGAGTTTATTTTGGTTTTTCTACTTTTTCTTCATCTTGTGATCTTCAAAAATGTATGATTCATGCTTCTAGGTTTCTCTTGTGATGGCACATGTCTCTCATGGATAGAGTTCATCTTTGATCTTAGTATGTGAGCCTCTTGTTGGGCTCCGGAATTGCCTTTTATAATAATGTTATTTACATTAACTTCTCATTCTACCTACCATGTTTTTATACATTTATGTTCAACAAGGCTATACTTTACTAATTAAAATGTTGTAAATGTAAAGAGAGCCTAATATGTTATTTTTGGATCTATTGAATGCAATATTGCTCAAATGACCCTCATTTCGATACTCCATCTGACACTTCTTCTGGTACTGGATCCCATATTAGGCTTAATGATCAATCCATTCACTTCCTTTCTTACCTTCGTTTTCTGGTCCCGTCATACCTATATATGAAAAATTAAAACCATAAGTTGATGATGAGATTCTAATAATGTTTTAGATTTAAACAAGTGGGTAAACCAACTTAATAAAATATTTAAAAAACCATAATTTAAAAACATAATAATATTTTTTTTTAAATTGCTTAAATCTAAAAATACTTATATAACATTAAAAGTCACTTATGCATTAAACATGGATATGACAAATTCATTAACCATGACATGGCAGAAGCATGCCACTCATATACTTTAACTCTATTATAAATAAAAAGACAAAATCTTTGGAATGTGATGTCATGGAATGGGATGTGATCCAACATTTGATTTGGAATTAGTCACATAATGATTTGGTAAATGTATTAAACATGTCAATCAACATATTTTTTAAGCAGGGAAGAACATCATGAAGAAAGCTTTCAATACTTTGCATATGGAGGAGGCGGCACATGAGGATGGTTGATGAACACACATGAGGAAAAGATGGAGAATCATGTGATACCATAAACAAAACTCAGCCACAATCAATAACTGAGCCTCGATCAATAAATTTTACAAACAACCCAGCACCTATTCAACCAGAAATCTGAATTCATGAATTAATTTCAATAATTGTAAACCCATATTTTTCAGCAGCAAATATTTATGGGTGGCCATATTGCGCCTTGGTTTTTGTGCATGTGGGAGAATATCTCAACAAATGAGCTAATTAATTTGAAGGAAATCGATCCATCTACAAAACCCATAAATCGTTCTCCATAATCACAACCACCTAAAAGTTATCGAAGGGGCATTTTGCGAACTTTTGCCAAATGTGTGTTTTCTGGGTTGGTCGTTTTTCTAAGTTGTTACTGTTTCAATGAGTCATTTCTCTAGCAGTAAAGACATTCTATTTTTAGAGAGGTCAACCAATGAAATATGCAACCTGCTCTCATTTGTAAAAACCTATATAAGCATGCCCAGCATCGTGAAGAAAGGGGAACTTTTTTTGTAAAATTTTGATTCTGATTTTTAATAGAAGCTTCGTTAAGCTGTTGGTATAATTTCAGTTTTTGCTTGATGGTTGCTGATTGATTTTATTTAGATGCAACCAATGATTGCTTAGAAGGTCCCCTCAACAACCAAATGTTCCATTTGTGCATATTCAACAATTTCTTTTTATTTACAGATAAATAATTTTAATTTCCACTGTGTGTATATTTCATTTTCCTGATGGTTAGTTGTTTATAAATTCCAGTTTTATGGTCTTTATATGTATTTTGCATATTCAAAGTTTAAATGACCAGTCATTAGCATTCTCTTTCAGATTTTCTTCCATCCTTGCATTTGCAACTAGTTAGCATTCAAACTCGTTCCAGCATTTCAAGATTAATTTGCAGTAGGATTTAGATCTATTATTTTCACTGTAGCTATGATAAATTTACACTTTAGCTCTCTTTTACCAAATGATAGGAAATGGTTTTCTTATTTGAATGCAAAGGTAAGTGTATTTGCTTCTTAGTTTTTGGTTTAGATAGTTTAATTTCTAGATTAGTATGCATAAACTAGCTAGTCTTAGAATCATTTTACTTGTTTTTCTTTATAATTTCTCATTCAGTCTGTTATTCAACCTGTTATTCAGCCTGCAATTCAGACTTTAATATTTTATGTCACATTTTTATGAGCAACTAGAGTTTAATTTCTTATATTTTTTGTTTGCATTTACCTCCTATAGTCGGCTAGTGTTTGAATTTATAGTTAGGACCTTATTTTAAATCTCATAATGTTATCATAGAGTTGTTTAAACCTTGTTTCAAGTTTAAGTTCTTTTTACCTCTTTAGCCTACCTTTACCTTTCATTTCCAGTTTATATTTGGATTTGCTGTCAATATCTTAACTTTGTTTTCATAGTTTGTTACTGTTCTAGAACTTGTGGACTCCATCTTTAATATAGTGTAGACTTGTTTTTTGAAGAATAGTTTAATTATATTACTTTCTCGTAATTACCTAGAATGATTTAGTTCATAGTTTGATTTCCTTTTGAGGTAGATTAACAAATGTTTTGTTTCTGTTTTGTTTACAAACCAAGTTCATTTCCAGCAATTTGAATATGCTTAGGTTTACTTAGGTATGCATGAACTCCAAGTTTAGTTTTCTTTGATTAGTCTATTGTTTTGCAACGCATTTATTTACGCTTTGTCTTTACAATAGTGTTTTTTATTTGCTCTTGTGAATTCATAGTTAATTAGTTAGATTAAATTACATAGCTCAAAGTAGTTAGTTCTCTTGCATAGACATAACATAGTTTTCTGATTCAAAATAATTAGTTTACGAGTTACATAGCTTAGATCCTTAGTAGTCAGCTGCAATTGAATTCTTAGATAGATCTTTCATTATGCACAAATAGAATAGATTTCCAATTCATAGAATATATTCATAGTTTCATTAAAGTAGTTTTTCTTCCGTTAGTTAGTTGTTTTTAGGCCAAGCATTGCTTTGCTAGAATAGTAGTTTCTTTTATTGCAATTAGGCTAGGGTAGTTTAATCCTTTAGTTCCACACATATAGTGTTTCCATCTCATAAACTACCTTCCTGGGTTGACAATTAAGTGTTGAATTAAACATTGCGTATTTTACCCAACATTTTGGCGTTGTTGCCGGGAAGGTGCTAAATGGATTGGAGTCTAGGTAGATAGGGGTATATAGGATGCTTTTACATTACACAACAAGGGGCAGGGGAGAACGGTAAGACGATAGGTAAGAACCTGTGCATCCACTATAGTGGGGTGCCCCAAAGCCTTGTTGTTCCCTTTTTCGCACAAGTGTGTTTACTTCACAAAGTTTTATTTTTTTCCCTTGAGTGTACTTTTCTTTATGCAAACGTAGATAGTTTCTTTTTTTTCCATAGTTTAATTTCATGCACGTAAGCTTTTATTATGGAAATTTAGGGAGTTTACTTTTTTTTACAATTTACTCTTACGCAAGTGTGGTTTTCGTTTTGTATGAGTGTTTTTACTTTCCGCAAGTTAATTTCATGTAGGTTTTTTAGTGTGTTTTGTTTAAATCACAAATTTGTTTTAGTAGTAAATAGTTTCTCAAAAACACATAAAATTTTTGGGTGCTGTAAGAACCCTAGAGACTAATCCTTGTGTGAAGCAAGACCTATCAATCGACAAAATGGATTCAAAGGGGACTATTAGTATGAGAGAACTCTCTCAAATCCTAGCAATAATTGGGATCTCGATCTATACCTCTCAGGAAGAGAAGATCTTGATAGCAGTTGAGAGCTTATCAACCTCTCCTGATATGACAAACGAACCAAATTATCAAGATCTACAAAAGGATTTTCTTTGCGAAACCGAAAAAGAAGATGACAAATTGGGGATTATATCTGAAGGAGAGCGACCTGAAATTGAAGAGTTCTCAACATACATGACAATAGATCCATCATGGGCCCAAAAAACCACTCAACCAAGAGAACAAGATCCGTATGACATAATGAAGGAAGGTGCGTACCAGGACTACATCGAAAGCTGGTTTTAAGAGGTAAGCCAGCCGCAATACCATTCCTTCCTTTGAAACCTTCTGATGCAGAGACACGTAAGTTTGTTGGTATTCCACATTTAGGTAATCACTACAATAACCTTCTCATTTGTGGATAAAGGTATATTTTTTATATTGCTTCGCACTTGGTTACATTGGAAGAGCTCATATACTTGAATAAAAACGTTTTTCCTTCTTAGGATAGGAAAATATGTATACAAATAAAGAGTTTCATGTTTAGTTTAGAAATTAATGCAACGTAGATTTTTGTTTTCTTTTTCAAATAAAAGAACTACGAAGAAGATAATGTTAATAACTAAACCAAAACAATTTTACAACATTATTTCATACATGCATATTTTTACTATAACTATTTCCTAAGACCAACTTTAAATATCATGAGGATTTGTCATAGGTTTAAGGTCTATCTAAAAACCTAAAGGCCACTTGTACATCCTAGCTTCATTATCAGAGTCTGTTATTTAAGCATCTTTACTATAGGGTAGCATAAGGGTGAATGAAATTCCTAGTTTGTGAGGGAACACTACCATAACTCTATATGAAAAGATGAATTTTGGGACTAGAGACACCTTTCATTCATTATCTTATGGTTTCATCCACTTTACACTAAATCCATCAACCATGTGTATCCTTGGTTTAGTAGATTCCTCTTGCAACCTTTATTTTGGTTCCATGATAAAAAAGAGACTAATTGTCCTCCAAACCATATACCATCCCACCCTGAAGCATGGTTTTCAGATATGCTCCCCCACCACTCCTTCGTAGGAAAATTTATTTGTTGAATATATACAGGGAGTGGAAACATTGGGACAAGAGCCTCTGATTGAAAAGGGGTTTAAGAGGTTAACCCACTAGGGTATTGAACATGCTCGCTGGAAGCGGGTACCGGCCTATGGTATGACTAGATAAACCTGACGGGGTACTGAACATGCCTGAATGAAAGGGGGGAATCTGCCTAGGGAGGACAGCTTGTTAAAAAAAAAAGAGATAAAAAGAGTCTAAAAAAAAGAGAAAAAATATGAAAATGACTCTGTAATAATAAAGGTTGTTGTGGGTCTACTGGAGGAAGGTATGCGTGGTTGATCTAAAGAAATTGAACTCCATCAATCTTCCATTTGAGAATGTTTGTAAGTTGCACTTAAGACCCTGTTGTATAATTCATACTATACCTAGGATATCACTATCCTAGAAGTGGGACCCATAAAGTTAGGATTCTAATGAACTTGAAATGCAAACTATGTCCACAATTACTTGAATAAAGGTAAGACTTTAAGAAGTAGCAGAGATGACCAGTTTCCTATAGGATTTATATATTGTATACACCCTCATGTTTTCTATATAAGGGATGGTCCCTATCATAGATTATATGTGGTCTTTGTGAGCATAACTGATGAATTTTTGTGTACTAAAGAATCTTCCTTAGTATGATATTACCTGCTGAGTGTTGCTGATCCAGAGTGTTAACATAAGAGAACACAACCCAGTCTTAATTCATTCATTGCACGAGGACGTACCATACCTTCAGGCTGGGGAAGAGTCTCATTTTATATCATCTTCATAAGCATGAATTATTACTAGTTGGCAGAATTGTACATATTAAGAAATCTTAAAAAATATGAAGTTGTTTTGGTCTTCTCATAACATAACATTATACAATTTTTTTTAAGATCTAGTTTTTCATGCAGTAATAAAGTTTGCTTACTTTTTCTATAAACTATTGATGATCAAACAAAGTTTTTAATAAATGAAATACCACTTCCAATTTATTCATGGCACGTAGACATGCCATACCTTTGGTCTAGGGAATGTTGGGCTCCGGAATTGTCTTTTATAATAATGCTATTTACGTTAATTTCTCATCATACCTACCATGATTTAATACATTTATGTTCAATAAGGCTATATTTTACTAATTAAAATCTTGTAAATGTAAAGAGAGCTTAATATGTTATTTTTGGATCTATTGAATGCAATATTGCTCAAATGACCCTCATTTTGGTACTCCATCCAACACTTCTTCTGGTGCTGGCTCCCACATTAGGCTTAATGATAAATCCATTCACTCACTTAATTACCTTCATTTTCTGGTCCCGTCATACTTGTATATGAAAAATTAAAACCATAATTTTATGATGAGATTATAATAATGTTTTAGATTTAAACAAGTGGAAAAACCAACTCACTAAAATATTTAAAAGACCATAATCTAAAAACATAATAATATTTTAAAACAAAATTTGTTTAAATTTAAAAATACTTATATAACATTAAAAGTCACTTATGCATTAAACATGGATATGACAAATTCATTAACCATGACATGGCAAAAGCATGCCACTCATATACTTTAATTCTATTATAAATAAAAATACAAAATCTTTGGAATGCGATGTCATGGAATGGGATGTGATCCAACATTTGATTTGGAATTAGTTACATAATGATTTGTTAAATATATTAAATATGTCAAACAACATATTTTTTTTTTATGCAGGGAAGAACATCACGAAGAAAGATTTCAAGACTTTGCATATGGAAGAGGCGACACATGAGGACAGTTGATGAATGCACACAAGGAAAAGATGGAGAATCGCATGAAATAGCAAACAGAACTTAGCCACAATCAATAACTGAGCATCCAACAATTGATTTGACAAACAACCCATCACCTATTCAGCCAGAAATATGAATTCATGAACTGATTTCAATAATGTTAAACCTAGAATTTTATGGGAGCCTGTATTGTGCCTTGGGTTTTGTGCTCATGGGAGAATATCTCAACAAATGGGCCAATGGGTTTGAAGGAAATCGAGCTAGCTACAAAACCCAAAAATTGTTTCTCCATAATTGCAACCACCAGATTATCAAAGGGGAATTTTTCCAACATTTTCCAAATGTGCGTTTTTTGAGTTGTTCCAGTTCTAATGAGTCATTTCTCCAGTAGTAAAGACCTTATATTTTTAGAGAGGTCGAACATTGAAAGGGCCAACCTACTCTCCTTTGTAAAAAACTATATAAGCATTCCCAAGGTTGCGAAGAAAGGGGAACGTTTTTTGTAAAATTTTGATTCTGATTTTTAATAGAAGCTTCATTCAGGTGTTGGTATAATTTATGTTTTTGCTCGATGGTTGGTGACTGATTTGATTTAGACACAACCACTGATTTCTGAGAAGGGCCCCTCAACAACCAGAGCTTCCATTTGTGCATATTCACCAATTTCTTTTTATTTACAGATAAATAAATTTTATTTCCATTGTGTATATTTCATTTTCCTGACGGTTAGTTGTTTATAAATTCTAGTTTTATGTTGTTTATATGTATTTTGCATATTCAAATTATAAATGACTGGTCATTAGCATTCTCTTTAAGATTGTCTTCTAGCCTTGCATTTACAACTAGTTAGCATTCAAACTCGTTCCATATTTCAAGATTAATTTGCAGTAGGATTTAGATCTATTGTTTTCACTGTAGCTATGATAAATTTACCCTTTAGCTCTCTTTTACCAAACGATAGGAAATGGTTTTCTTATTTGAATGCAAAGGCAAGTGTAATTTCTTCTTAGTTTTTGGTTTAAATAGTTTAATTGCTTCCATGTCTGAAACATAGATTAGAATGCATAAACCAGTTGGTCTTAGAATCGTTTTACTTATTTTTCTTTATAATTTGTCATTCATTATGTTATTCAACATGTTATTCAGTCTGTGATTCGAACTTCTATTCAGACTTTAATATTTTCTGTTACGTTTTTATGAGAAACTAGAGTTTAATTTCCTATATTTTTGGTTTGCATTTACTTCCTATAGTCAGCTAGTGTTTGAATTTATAGTTAGGACCTTACTTTAAATCACATAATGTTATCATAGAGTTGTTTAAATCTTGTTTCCATTTAAGTTCTTTTTACCTCTTTAGCCTACCTTTAGGTTTCATTTCCAGTTTATATTTGGATTTGTAGTCAATATCTTAACTTTGTTTTCATAGTTTGTTACTATTCTAAAACTTGTTGATTCCATCTTTAATATAGTGTAGACTTGCTTTTTAAATAATAGTTTAATTATATTGCTTTCTCGTAATTACGTAGAATGATTGAGTTCATAGTTTGATTTCCTTTTGAGGTGGATTAACAAATATTATGTTTATGTTTTGTTTACAAACCAAGTTCATTTCCAGCCATTTGAATATGGTTAGGTTTACGTAGGTTTTCTTGAAATCCAAGTTTATTTTGCTTTGATTAGTCTATTGTTTTGCAACGCATTTATTTACACTTGGTCTTTAGAATAGTGGTTTTTCTTTTCTCTTGTGAATTAGTAGTTAATTAGTCGGATTAAATTACGTAGATCAAAGAAGTTACCTCTCTTACGTAGACATAACATAGTTTTCTGATTCAAAATAATTAGTTTACAAGTTACATAGCTTAGATCCTTAGTAGTCAGCTGCAATTGAATTCTTAGATAGATCTTTCATTCTGCACAAATAGAATAGATTTCCAATTTATAGAATAGATTCATAGTTTGCTTAAAGTAGTTTTTCTTCCGTTAGTTAGTTGTTTTTAGGCCAAGCATTTCTTTCCTAGAATAGTAGTTTCTTTTATTGTAATTAGGCTAGGGTATTTTAAGCCTTCAATTCCACACATATAGTGTTTGCATCTCATAAGATACCTTCCCAGGTTGACAATTAAGTGTTGAATTAGATAGTGCATATTTTACCCAACACCTATATATTGATATATACCTTTGAAGTTATTGAATATGTTATAGAGGATATGGTGATGGTTATCTTGGCATATATCTTGATGTGATCTTGATATAGATCTTGATGATTATCTTGGATATTGTTGTCATATATCTTGGTGTTTATCTTGACTATTGTATAGCGTAGTATTGAATGAGAAGTTGACATGTAATTAATATATCTTGTGAGTGATTTCTTCGATCAACCTAAGTGTTTTCTTTGAAAACTAGTTTGACAAGTGTTGATCATTGTGTCTTTCACCTAAGTGGATCTGGGCTGTTATTGATTGTTAATGAAAACCTTTGACAATGTTGTAAGTGACTATTTGCTTGATATTTGTTTTTTTTGTTGACTTGATTTTAGTGGAGTGAAAAATCCTTTTGTGTATAAGAGTTTATGACATTTATTAAGTTTGACATATTTGGTTTAGTCTTTTATGTTCTTGGTTGAGGTTTATTGGTTGAGGTTATTTGATTGAGGTTGGTTGTGGTGTCATTGAGTTGAGTGTGATTGGACATATTTTGGTTGACCATATGTGAAGTCTCTTGGTTGCTCAAATGTGTCTCTTGATGAACTAGGTCAAGTAAGAAGGGTTGGTTGACTGTTAGAGCACTTGATTATATTAACACAAGTATACGATTGATTTGGAACAGGTACACACGAATCATGGTACAGGTTGGTTCGGTTGAACAAGACTGGCACAAGTTTCCTTATGTGCAGTTGCTTTGATTCAGTTTGGCTGAGTTGTATGAGTAGTTGCTTTGAACCACTTGGACTTAGTTTAGTGTGCAGACACATATTGACTGAGTTAGCTGATGTGAGAAATAGATTGATTGGTACAACTTGATTGGACATGTTGATGATCAATGTGATATAGTGGACAATGATTAGTTGATGAGTAGTGATTCCAAACTTGAAACAGAGTATTGAATTCAAATCACTAAATTGAACCAGTAAACCAATTTGAATCAGCTTCCCCAGGAATAGTTAGGTTCAATTTAGCAGAACCTCTAAACTTAGCTGTCTAGCTAAGTCCTTCCGCAATACCTATCCGCAACTTACGGGATGTGGGCATACATTTTTCCAATTAAAATGGACCTCCTACAATTACGTGCCCACAACGATCTTTCTGCATGTAGGATGCACCTTTTCTTTTTCTGAATTACGACTCCCGCAACCTTCTATCCGAACCGTTGATATGTTGCGGGGTGGATCTGGACCGTCAATATTTATTCTGATGTGGATATTTTCCTCAATCATTGATTTCTTTCGCAGAATGTTTTCTTCCCATTGATATTTGATCAAATGCGGAACTTCATTTAACTTTGTGGATCTAACTTCTTTTATTGTGGAATTTTATTGCCACCTTTAGTCTTCATTGATTCTTGCATTGATCAATTTCTCTTTATAACCTTCAACAAGGCTCTGCACGCACATTTCATTAATGAAATCCTCAAGGATTGTTTATCTAATTCTCCTTCGATTGACCAAGGAATCGATCAATCGATCTTTGTTTCTCCCACATTCAGAAACCTTGAACTCATACACAAATTTGTTAATATTTTACAGAATTAAAAAGCATTTAAATCATAATTTCACACATTTAGACAAAATGCAATTCACACACAAAATTACGCAAAAATAGGATTTTTCATTCATCTAATGAAACTATACATACAAACTAATCTCAGAACCTATGTTTTGATTTCCTTAGGTCTGATACATCTTTAGTTGGCCTGCCCTCTATTTCCTATAGAACTTACATACCTATCTATCTATGTATCCCTTTACCTACTCTCTTTGTATTCTGTCTCTCTTTACTTCGTAGGCTTACATATATATATATACAAACAGAATTATGAAACCAATTCTGGTTCAGATCCAATAAAAACTCAAGAATCTCCTACAATTCATCAATTGTTATCTATTTTAAGTAACTTTCAATCCTATCTCAATGAATCACTCCATTTGACATGGATTACTTACATGACTCATCTAATGAAAAATCACTCACCTTTTGACTCAGCTAAATGACTCACCATCATATAGAATCACATATTTTACATTTATTTACAAAGTGATATTTTGAAGACCATCAATTCGGAATTTAAGACCCCTTATAGGCCTAATCAGACTTTGAACTTGAATTTAGATGGAGAGCAGGATGCTCCTGCATCAGACTCCTCAGGAAGAAAGAAATATGACCTCCTGGTCATAACCTTCTACCTTCAGTATTCCTAGATTTCAAACTTTATTCTGTAATGATCATCCATCTCACCATGATGTTCTGTCTTTGTCATCTTCAGTTCTCCTGGTTTCCAAATTTTATGTTGCAATACTCCACTAGCCCTACTTCTGCAATTTTCTTCTATCACTTTCCTTCTGTCACTGTTTTGTCTATTTTCTCTACTGATGTAAATATTCATTCTTTCTTCATGCCTTCCCTGAGACATCTTCACCATCAGAAACCTTATTTCTTCAATCTCAATGTCCAATCTATCCTTTACTGGTACACCTGCATCTTCTTCTCTTGAAATAGTTGTTGTCCCCTTGACTCTCTGTTGCTATCCACTAAATTATAAAAAAATTTAGTGCTTTTACCTTTTTTCTTCTATTTTCCAATGTTGTCATCAAACATTAAGAATTCATGTTTATCAACCATTGGATTGATCAACCATTCTTCTAACATTTCCAACTCTTCACCATAATTTTTGAAGTTAGAAAAATTTTCTTTGTATTCATTAGCCAACTCTACAATAACAAATTTCTTTAGGTGTTGGTCACCCCTTTGAGACAATATAGCCTCTTCCTGCGTCATGATAAATTTCTTCACCTCTCTGTCAGCAACACACCTATCCAAATATGCAAGTGTTCTCTTTTGTTTATCTCCATGAGACCATGTCATCTCATCCTTCAATCCTAGAACAAACTTTTGGTTTTGGTCCATGTCAAGAATATATGGATACTCTCATTCTTCTTCTTTCACCTCTCAGGAAACCTCACAAGGTTCATTACAAGTTATTCCTACAGATACACACAATTCATTAATTTCAAAAGTATTGAATTTTTTATCTCCCATTAACTTTCTTATCAACATATTCCTTTGCGGATCTGAACTCTCCCAAGAGTTCACGATACTTTCAGCTAGTCCCTCATCTACACCATCTTTTTTTAAGATGACTTTATGCTCTGCTTCAAAAAAGTGAACATATTCTTCTGTCAATGGTCTAATTTTGATTTTCCCTTTTTTTCTCAAAGCATCCATCCTATGCTTCACAACCTGCATAGACACATCTTTTAAGTGTTATTCAATACTTACAGTCATACACCAATAATCAGTTTAAAGAATATGAGACTCTGAAGTCCCTGTTGATATTTCCTCTGGAATCCCCCTGTTGTGTTGGTTTGAACACAACATCAATCTCTCACCATCACCTATTTCTCCAATGGTCTGATACATAGGATGTATATACTCCTCATATGGTATCATTTCATATTCTATTACAATAGAATCATGTTCTGCTATCATGCTTTTGAAAATCACATCTTCTTCTTCTTTAGACTTCGTGACAATCCAAGGTGACTATTCAACATTTTCTCCCATCAGAATGCAATTCTGATTCTTCCCTCTAGAAATGTATTTGCACATTTATTTTTCTACCTTCATACTCAAATCATCTTCAATTGATTGTGTTCCTCCATCAAGAAACTCATCAATGAGTCCCTTTTGCTGCAATGCTTCATACCTTTCTTCATTTGAGAGACTATCTTCATCATATTTTAAGACAGTTTCAAAATACTGCCTATCATCTGCAACAAAACCTACAATCACAAAAAAATAATCAGTCTCAAAAACATAAGAAATTTTGGTCTCATACGGCCTCACAGTCATCTCTTCCATAAGTTTATCTTTTCTCTTTAAAGAATTCATGAGACTCTCAACTAGTCTCTCCTTTTCTGCTCCATCATCCTCTCCAAGCAAAGGACCCTGTTCAGGTTCACAATATGAAACCTCTATCTCATATTCAACTTCTCTGAGTTCTTTATTCAATTTGGAAAACATATTTTGTTGTAGCTTCACATGTAGTGAATTCCATCTTACCTTATTTTTTAGGACCCAACCATACCTCTGTTTTTCTTCTTCACCATATTGCATATGCTTCTGAAAGAACAAAATGTCTCTTACTAACTCTGGCAACTCCCTGTTCCATTCTTCTTGACGTTCTTTCTTTTTTCTTCTACTGTGGATTTTCAATGAACCCCTGTAATGACCTTCAATAGTCATTATCCTTGTCTCCTCCTCTTTTGTGAACTTTATCATGTTCACTTGTGGACTGATTTTTTTAGACTCCCTCAACAAGTCTCCATACTTTTCTATTATACCTCAACAAGCTATCTCTCCTTGATCTTGTCCTTTTGGTATCTCTGTTTCTTCTCCTCTAGAACCTTTTGAGCATCTCCTTTTCTCTTCTTGGATTTTGCAGTTCCACTTCTCTTTTGACAACATGCACTAGTCCTCTCGTTTCCAACCTTTGTTGGATTTATGGGTTCTGCCACTGCTTCCTTTTCCTCAAGAAATTCTCTGTTCTTTACTGATATAAATTCACATAACTAGATTCAAAATATAAACAACAATCATTCCATACCTTTAGAATTTTTCTCTTGTAGAATTGGTTATAATATCTCCACTGCTATCTTCAAAATATATTCCTCTTCATCAAGAACATAATTGTCCTTGAGCACAAATCCCCCAGTTGTTATTGCTACAACCTGCAATATTTCATCAATCCACAAGACTGTCAAATCCTTTCAAGGATTCTTCTGCATTCCT
This sequence comes from Pseudotsuga menziesii, assembly GCA_001517045.1. NCBI lineage: Eukaryota > Viridiplantae > Streptophyta > Pinopsida > Pinales > Pinaceae > Pseudotsuga > Pseudotsuga menziesii. The sequence continues at coordinate 46,195 of LPNX010966347.1, forward strand.
ATGTGGCTAATCATCAACTTTGAACACACATTTTCTATCTGCAATAAATCCTAAATACCCTCTTACCTGACTAAACTTTTCACACAATCGTTAGTCTTTAATTTTAAAATAAATATTTAAAATCAGATATTGATTTACCTTTCATGCAGAATACTTGTTCTTCCCTCCTCAGACATCACTGAGCTTCTCTTCATGCTCAGTAAGTGAGTTGCATCAAATATTTCATAGCAAGTCTCCTTCTTGTCATTAATACCACATCAAGCGTTCTCTAGAGCTTGATCCTATGGTATTATAAGTTCTCTCCTATAGAAATTTCTTCACGGGATCAACTGATCAACTGATCTACCTCGCAGAATATTTTCCTGCTTTGATACCAAATGATGCCAAAATCAAACCAGAGTACTAAATTCAAATCACTATATTGAACCAGTAAACCAATTCGAATCAGCTTCCCCAAGAATAGTTAGGTTCTAAATTTAGCAGAACCTCTAAACTTGATTATCCGGCTAAGTCATTCTGCAATACCTTTCCACAAGTCCTTTTCCACAACTTGCCAAATGCAGGATGCAGGCATACATTTTCCCAATTAAAATGGACCTCCTACAATTACGTGCCCGCTACGGTATTTCCGCATGCGGGATGCAGGATGCGAGATGCACCTTTTCATTTTTCAAATTACGACTCCCACAAATCTTCTCCCGCAACCTTCTGTCTGAACCATTGATCTGTTGTGGGGGGGATCTAGACTATCGATCTTTATTCTAATGCAGATCTTATCCTCAACCCTTGATTCCTTTTGTGGAACGTTTTCTTCCCGTTGATCTTTGATCAAATGTGGAACTTCATTTAACTTTGCGGATCTAACTTCTTTTATTGTGAAATTTGACTACCACCTTTAGTCTTCATTGATTATTGCATTGACCAATTTTTATCTGTAACATGCAACAATGTTAACTCTATAGGTGTATTTCATTAATGAAATCCTTAAGGATTGTTTACCTAATTCTCCTTCAATTGACCAGAGTATCGATCAATCGATCTTTATTCCTCCCACTTTCAAAAACCCTGAACTCATACACAGACTTGTCAATATTTTATAGAAATTAAACAAGCATTTAACTCACAATTTCACACAATCAGATAGAATGCAATTTACACACAGAATTATGCCAAAATAGGCTTTTTCATTCATCTAATGAAACTGTACATACAAACTAATCTCAAAACCCATGTTTTGATTTCCTTAGGCCTGATACATCTTTAGTTGGCCTTTCCTTTGTTTCCTACAGGCCTTACAGACCTCTCTATCTATGTATCCCTCTACCTACTCTCTCTGTATTCTGTCTCTCTTTGTTTCGTAGGATTATATATATATATATATATATATATAGAGAGAGAGAGAGAGAGAGAGAGATACAAACAGAATTCTAAAACCAATTCTCATTCATATCCAATAAACACTCAACAATCTCCTACAATTCATCAACTGTTATCTATTTTAAGTAACTTTCAATTCTATCTCAATGACTCACTCCATTTGACATGTCTTACTTACATGACTCATCTAATGATACATCACTCACCTAGTGACTCATCTAAATGACTCACCGTCATCTAGAATCACATATTTTACATTTATTTACAAAGTGATAGTTCAAAGACCATCAATTCAGAATTTAAGACCCCTTATAGGCCTAATCGAACTTTGAACTTGAATTTAGATGGAGTGCAGGATGCTCCTACATCAAGTAGTGATCATATGATGAGCAGTGGTCGATAGTGGGTCTGGTTATGTAGTGTGGTATAGATTGTGAAGTATAGTGCAGTTTTGATTAGTAGGTCCATAGGATCAATGCAATCGTGTTTTGTATCTTCATATCAGGGTCGTGGGATGGGGCAAGGAAAGGAGGTCGCAGCCTCCTTATGATTGTAGCCGCAAAACTAGGGAGCTGGATCTTCCTTCAGGTTGTAGCCTGTAAATCAAGGGGTTGCAACCTCCTTCCAATTGTATATGGAGAATTTAAGTCATTGTAATAAGGGGGTTGTTCCTCCTTCCATTTGTTGCTGGAAAACTATTATTATAAGGCTTCCATGGTTTTTCCCCCAGGACTTGAGCTTCCACATAAAATCTTGTGTACTGTGTATCATGTTGTGGTTCTTATGTGATGATGATATGATGATGATAATATTGTTGATGATGATATAATGATAATGTGATAATGCATAATATTGAAAAATTTGTATATTGTTAAAATTGAAAAAGTAATAAAAGTTGTGCACACTGATTCACCCCCCTCATAGTGGACCTGGTGTGTTCAACTCTTGGACCTATGCATATTCCATCATTAGGAAGATCTATGTATTATGTTTCATTTATAGATGATTTCTCAAGGAACATATGAATCTATTTCCTTCAAAATAAATCTAAAGTATTTGTTATGTTTAAAGAATTTAAGGATCTTGTAGAGAATCAAACATAAAATAAAATAATGGCGTTGAGGACAAATAACAACAGGGACTTCTGTGGGAATGAATTTGAGAAATTTTGTAAGAAGTGCGGTATGGAAAGACAGAATACTACTCCATACACACCTCAAAATAATGGATTTGTTGAAAGGATGAGTAGGACACTGATGGAAAAGTAAATGAGCATGCTCAACAGTGCTAAGATAGGACAAGAATTATGCCTAGAGGTAGTGGATACAACATGTTACTTGGTAAATTGATCACCCACATCAACATTGGATGACAAAATTCCACAAGAGGTATGGACTAGTAGTAAACCCTCTATCAATGTAGGAGTGATCTGATACCATATATAAATAGAAACTCTAATGTTAATAGGAATCATAGGAAATAGATCTTGCTACAAAGATAATTATCACAAGCATACACGTGAAAATAGAGAGAAGAATAGAGACTAAATCACATGAATAAAGATATAATATTGGAGTGTATCCTTTAATTTAATAATTCTGAATAATAGTGTACATAAATAGTACATCCCTCATAGGTAAAATCAAGTTGTATTGGAGACAACTCATCAATCTGAAAAAGATAGACTTACTAAAAATGATAAACCCCCATAGGTGGCAAAATAACTTTCCTAATCAATCAAGGACCTCACAAATTAAATAAAGCATGAGTGAGTTTTCATGCATGATGGAAAAACATGCTAATCCTATAATATGGAGAGAAAAACATGGAGGATGGGTTGGAAACAAAAGATAGGAGTTTCCTAGTTGACTAGCTTCACCTTATCCACTAAAAAACTAGAATAAAGCAGTAAAACACAGAATCTGTAGAAAAGTGTAGTTCTCCATTCCAATAGTAAATAAAGTAGACATGATCAACCTAGAATTAGGATTAAAGCGCTCTTGGGGTATATAAGGCAAGTGTTGATCATGAGGTGCAAGTGGATACCAACTATTTAGGCCAGTGGGTAGGAAATTAATCAAAATTGATTAAATATTTTATCCTAAGTATTGAAGTGGGTTTATTATATTCCCATGCTTCCCTTTAAGTCCTCCTTTATGATTATATATAGATTCATATGAATGCATACAAGTGTATATAGGTCCCAACAACAAGGCTATGGTCACCCTTTAACAATTATTCATGTCAAAAAAAGCGAGGAAAGAGGAAAAACCACATGGGGGAAATCCTCCCTCAAGAAAGCAAAAGGAAAAAAATTTGAATAACATGTATTAAATAGGTCTTTATCTTCACTTGAATGATCTGAATGAACTTCTTCTTTTGAAATACTTGATGAAGAAACTTGTAGACTCCATGATCATGCATTAAAGTGTAGAATCTGCAAGAACGAAGAGGAGAGACTTCTTGTATCTCATCATATGATGAAGTAGGATAATTATCTAAATACTTATTGATAAATAACTATTATCTACAAACAAAATTTGAAATGGAAAATAGATCTATGCATACTCCTTCCCAAAGAGTACAAAAATTAAGACAATTTTTTACATAGACAGTTCCTTGTGTAGCTTCAAAATTGTGATGTGAATCACATATCCTTCTTCCAATATAATGTAGCACATTCCCATATATAATATGAGGCTGAAAATAATCTGATATATTATAAAAATTATCATATGGAACAACAAATTCAAAGTATTTATTTACTCCATGAGGATATAGGGATATACTAGGAAAAGTATGAGCAACTGGGGAAAACTAATCAGTGTAAAAATATGAATGATGAATGGAATTGAGATATGAACCATAAGTGTTTAGAATAGATAAAAAAATGTGTAATATAATTCCAATGATGACTAAGGTCATGGATAACCAACTATTGAAATATTAGCAAGACTTCAAACCATGTAATATAAGTAACACTACATAAGAGACCAAGAGGAATCAACTAGCAAACTTGGGATTTGTATAGTATTAGGAATATTCAGAGGTATGGTATATGGTATGGATGGTGGTATGAATGGTTTAATGACATGTATATCATACTTAAAACTTTCTTCTAAATAGGAATTATAATCATGTGAAGAAGAGTTTCTTAAAGACAAGTCATGATCTAGTGGAAAATCACAATTATTGAGAGATGAATCTGGAAGATTGATAGGTGGATTATCAAATAAAGGATATGATATATCATAAAATGAATCTAAATCATATATGTGAGGAAATTATTTAACAAAGAAACTCAATTCATATTTTATATCTCCTTAGAACTGCGCACTATGGCAGTGTTATGAAGAATGGGTAGGCTTCTCTAGCTCATCTCGAACTTCGATGTTGTGCTTCTAAAGAAGATGAGACATGATGTCCATATTCTTCTTGAAAATTTTCTTCTCTGGGTGATATCCCTTAATGCAATAAGAACACTTGAATATTCTCCATTTCTTCTTGAATTCCTTCATTGAATCTTCATTAGTAGGCTTCGAAATTTCATCTTCAATTTCTAACTTTGACTTCTTCTCTTTCACAAATTGATTTTCTTTTGATCTTGCATTATTGATTCCTTGAACTATGGGAGAACTATCCTTTCCCTTGGAATATCTAAGAGAACCCATCTAGATAAATTTATCTTTCTCCTTTATTAGTGAATCAAAGAAAGTACACAAAGAAGGCATTTTCCAAATAGAAACAATATGATTATGATATGTCTGATAATGATGACTTAATTGCATATCCTAACACACCCACAAGGCCAAAGTGGGAAGAAAATACCATTCATGTAGCCGGGGAACTAGCTAGGAATCTTAATGATCCTAGGAGGACTAGATCTCAATTCGAGAGTGCCATTTTATGTCAAGGACCCTTTCTTTATTGAAAAGTGTTATATAATGGTTGAATCATACCCACTAACATATGAAAAAGCAGTAGAATATCCAATATGGAAAACAACCATGAAGGAGGAATACAATTCACTCCAAAAGAATGAGACGTGGGAACTAGTCAATCTCCCACCAGGGAGAAAGCTAGTCAAGTGCAAATGGGTATTCAAGAAAACTTTTGCAGAATATGGCTCTCATATAAAGTATAAGGAAATCTTAGTGTCCAAGGGCTTATCCCAATTCTAATACATTGACTACAATGAGACCTTTGCACTAGTGGAAAATATGGACTACATAAGACTAGTTTTGTCCATTGCAGTGGGAGGTAAATCACATGGATGTGAAGAGTTCCTTTATACATGGTGACTGAGAGAATAAATATATATGAATCATCTAGAATTTTTTGTTACTAATCCATCTCTTGTGTGCAGTTTGAAGAAGTAATTATATGGGATAAAACAAGCTCCCAAAGCTTGGTATGCCAATATTGATGGATTTTTGCTGTCACTGAAATATTGTAGATGCAAGTATGATTTGAGATGGTTTTTTGTTATCTTTGAAGAGTGAAATGAACCATGCCTTCTCCATGACTTATTTGGGATTATTAAGCCAATTTTTTGGGCTTTAAATTTCTCGATCATATCTTGGAATCAAGGTACATTAGCCCAAGTATGCTTCAAATCTACTAAAAAAATTCAACAAGAAGGATTGCAAGACAAGAAAGACTCCTTTCCTTTCAGGAGTTAAGCTTGAAAAAACACAATCAACTCCATTGGTAAATAACACCCTCTATAGGCAACTGGTTGGTTGTATTCTTTATTTGACTCATACTCGACCTGATATTTCTTATGTAGTAAGTGTGGCTTCTAGACACATGGACCATCCTCATGAAATCCATTTGAGGGAAGAAAAGAGAATCCTAAACTTTGTACAAGGAACAAGAACTCATCGGATTCACTATGATGCAAAATCTGACCTTGAGTTTGTTGGTTTTACTGACTTTGAGTGGGGATTTGATAACATTAATAGAAAATAAACTTATGGATATGTGTTTATCCTTACAAATGGACCAGTCATTTGTTCAAGGAAGAAGTAAAGTGCAATTGCACTTTCATCTACAGAGGCATAATACAGAGGAATTGTGAATGCAACTAATCAATGTTTGTGGTTGTAGGGTATACTTGGAGAGTTTGGGATTGAGTATGAGACTTATACAATCATCTATTGTGACAACCAAAGTACCATTCGAATCTCAAATGATCCAGTATTGATGAAGCAACCAAACACATAGATATCCATATGCACTACATGAGAGAACTTGTGCATGATGGGGGCATTGCTCTACATTATTATGCATCATCTGAGCAAGTTGCAGACATATTCACCAAGTTGATTTCTGAGAATACTTTTAGCAATATCAAATGAATATTGGGGATAGTTGATCATGTGGTGAAGACTAATTGAAGACAAGATTTCTTACAATTTTCTTTATTTCCATATTTAAGGGAGGTTTTTCTCCTTTGTGGTTTTTCCTCTTTCCTTGTTTTGTATGGAAAAGCAGTATGTAGGGTGACTAAGCCTTGTTTCCAGGACCTAAATCTCTGATCTATTTCTGATATTTTATAAAATTCAGGATTAAGAGGGGGTGTTGGAATAATCAAAACCCATTCCCGTACTTAGGATATAAAATTTAATCATTTTGATTAGATTCTGTTAAGGCCTGGAAAATTGTAGGAAACAACAGCAAGGGATTCTCCCTAGTCAACATTCCCAACTATCCCATGACTGTTTGGTGTAGGGAATCCATCCGGTTTGCGGTCCAGCTATCGTAAGTCAAGTAGAAAAACTAAAAGGTTTTACCGGTTGCGGCCCGGTCCACCGTATATATTTTTGTATTTTGACTTAAAGGATGATATGCAAGTGCCTACTTATCATGCAGAGTAATAAAGAATGCGAGAAGTATTCACACTGTGATGCGCGGGTTCTTACCTCCCGTCTTAAACTCTCAAGCATCTAAATCACACACATAGCTAGGAATTAAAACTAACTACCTACCTATCCCTAGGGAGCAAACTAGTAACTTATTAATGAATAATGTATCATGTGAATGCATTATAAGATAAATTATGGATAGCCGATATTTCTTCTAAAAAAGACATGAACAATTAAAGATATGTAAACAACCAGATAGCTAATCGCTTAAGAACAAAATTCATTACTCATGGTGGCATTTTCATAAAATAAAGTAGAAATCATTTAAACAAGAATGTAGGTCCTGAAAGTCAGAACGATCTCACAGTTAGTGGACAAAAGTTGAAAACAAAATAGTTCCTCTTCAACAAGTCCATAGCATAACATTTGAATGTTCCACCATACTTTCTCCAACGGGCAAACTGTAACTCTTTATTGCAAAAGGAAGTAGTTCTTCTTACAATATATCTTTTCTAATCTCCCTGGGAAAAAGTCCCTTTTTTCCTTTAAGTCCTCTATATTTATAAAAAAGAATAAGACTGTTGGGCTGCCCACAAATAACTCTTGGGCTTCCCCAACTCTTCGCCTCCCAAAATTTACTTTCACTAAGTGTTTACAAAATTACAACATATTGCAAAAGCGAACAAATGTTCATGAGGAGGTCCCTGCTTGATTATTTAGAAATTTCTTCCATGTTGAAGCCTCTGAGGCGATGCTTTCAAATTCAAAAGGTTCCAAAAATCGAATATTTATCTCAAATTTTGCAGCCTGGTTCCTGATGGCTTCGATTCTGGATGCACTCGGGTGAAGTTGATCTTCTAATAGCTGCACACTGACTGCAGAATGATCTACCTCATTCGTTAAGGTCTGGTCATCTAGAGCTTTAATGTGTTGTATTCTTCTTTCCTCTTCTTGGTACCTTTTCTGCAAAATTTCCACAAACAGGCTGTGGTCTGGAAAAGCATATATTCTTTGTTCAGCCTCTACCTGGCATCGGTTATAAGTAATCAAATTCTTCTAAATAATTATGTACATGCTCCTTTTTTCTTTCTAACAGCCTTCTTGAACTCCTCGGTCGTGTTGATGTCAAACTCCAATAAGTCATAGTCCTGCCTAAGGGCCTGTCAATCCTTTGAGGGTAACTCTGCAAGAGCTTCTTCATTGGTTTCTAGTCTTTCCATCCTTGCTATTAGGACTTCCAGGATTTCCTAAGATCTGTCAACAAAATATGAGGAGGTCTCCAAAATTTCCTCCAATTGGCCATCTACCTGCAAAACCCTGCATCTTTCCTCTTCTATGGCCACCTGCAGCTGAAGCATCTTGGCTCTCTATGCCAGAACATGTTCTTTGAAAGGTTGGAGACTAACTTGTTGTTCTCTGGATTCCTCTAAAGTTGTTTTCAGCGAGGTAATCTGCTCTTGAAGTTTTTCTTCCTGCCCTTGAGATTGCCTCTCATTCGTCTCCAAGGTAGTCTTCTGCAACTCTAGATTCTTTATCCTATCTAGCACTTGTTCCTTCTCTGCCCTCAACTCTTGATATTCCTGTTTTACCTTCTCCAGACACTCTTGGGTGGTCTCCATATATTTTCTCTATGTTTGGAGAACCTAAATTTAAGCCTTAGAATACTTGATTTCCCTTTGTATGTCTTCATATTTTCTCTTTAACTTATTGTTTTATTCTCTTTCCTTTCTTAGGGTATCTTTAATTGAGAAGAAGACTTCCTTGACAGCTCCAGATCTATCATTATTTTATCTACATTGTCCTCTGAAGCATGGATCAATGCAGCCCCTGCTCTGATAGTGAACCTGGGGTCTCTGTCTGTCCCATATGCAATGGTTGTATCATTTATCATCTTACCAGATAGCCCCCCGATTTCAACCTTCCTGTCGGTTCTTTTTACTATCCTTTTCTTTTCTTTATCATAAAAAATAGTATTAAAATAAAGTACCTCTTCCCCTTTCTTTTGTTCAAAGGGGATTAGTCTAAGGGTGGGGACCATAGACTGTCTTGGTGTGCTGACAGTAGGTACTTCAAGATCTTGAATGTCGGGGTTTTCCACGTCCTGGGCCTGAATGTCTACTGCGTCAGAGGTTGATTTTTCTATCATTGTTTGGGCCAGCTTCATCTTCTCTGCCTCCTGTTTCTTCAGCTCCTCATCTATCTTCCTTTTTCTTTCTTCTTCTTCGATCTTGGCATCTTCTTCGATCTTGGCATCTTCTTCTGCCTTTATGGCTGCCTCTTGTGCAGCTCTTCGTTTCTCCTCCTCCTCTCCCTTTAGCCATCCTTCGAATTCTTGGGCTAATATTTGAGCTTCTTCGTTTCTTTTCCTGATTTCTTCCTCCTCGTCCTTTGCTTGCTCGTCCTGTCCCTTTCCACCTTTGCTGGTGATTTTCTTTTAAAACCTTTTCATCAAGGCCGTCATGTTTAATGCACTACGGAAAATGGACTCTTCTCTGTCCCAGTGGCTAGTGTATTCAAAATAGACATTAGCCTCTTTGCAGTGCTCTGCAACCTTGTTACGGGAGTCATTCCTGTGGAATGGCATTTCCCCAAAATGGAACTTCTCCAACTCCTCCACGAATTCATCGGCCTTCTTTACTCTAGTAAATTTATAACTCCCCAAACTGAAAAGCAAAGGAGGGTATGCAACCTTCTTATGTTCAAATAAAAAACTTCCTATACCATCTAGAAATACTTGCCTAACTGCCTCTTTGTGAATCACATAGTCTGTGGCATACTTAGGCAGTAGTGAGGGTGCTCTAGAGCCTCCAACCATTCTGAAATAGAACCCCTCCTCAGCCAAGTAATAATTAGCATACTCTTCAATCACCTGCAATGCCTCCTCCGACATGCAGTCACATTCTTTTAAGAAAATAAGAGTATATAATGGAATAATGAAATGCTCACACACCTCCCTGTAGTGAATGTGGTATTTATGTGCCCACAGTGGCTTGTATGCTGAGTAAATGGGTGATCCTTCCCTGTCCCAGATGCATCTCAAGTTAGGGAAGGGTTGATTGCATAGTATGCAATCAATCAGTATGGAGCTCATATAGAACTCTGATTTCTTTCGGGACACCCCTCCTAATGTTGATGCCATGCAAGCCGAGAGGCTATTGGACACAATATTAGCCCAATTGAAAATGGTCACCTGTGTTGCAACATAAAAAATTATCGACACCCACTCTAATTTGAATCTTTTGCCATGGGCTCTCCCAAAAATCCTATTAAGCATCAAGGCAATGAACCTGTAAGGGGTTCTTAGGTTGGCGGTGTCATATTCTCCTATGGGCCTATTTCTAAATTTTTTTCCAGGCGAGAGCATCCTCTTGAGTGTCTCAACAAGATCCATCCTAATGCTTTTCAGCCAATATTCAGTTAGATATGTTTGTGCTTCTGGAAAGTGGTAGGCCAGGGCTACATATCCAGGGCTATATGTAGCATAACCCTGTTTGTCAACATTCTCTAGGATCATGGTGGTCACATCTGCCCTGGGAAGAATCCACCCAATCACCTCAGAGCATGGAAAGATTTCAGGTCTCGTATCAATCTACATTAATGAAGACCTCTCTATGTTGACATAGATGCTTTCTTCCTCAAAGCCTATGTCAGGCACCTCTCAGCGCATAATCAATCTGTAGATTTCTCCCCACCGATATTCCGGCTATACACCAATTATGCATTTGGTGTCTTCATAAATATATTCCACCCTGATGATGAATTCGACGTTGGGTTCTTCTTCGATTGTGCCAGTCTTCTTCTTTTGACGCTTAGACACTTTAAGTTCCGAGGAATTTCCTTGTCATGTACAGAAAGGTATTTTAGGTTCAACTAGGTAGTTTTCAGAAAATTTTAAAGATTAAGATAACAATATAAAGGTTTACCTCGTCTGCGTTAAACATAACTGCAATTAATAAAAAATGAGCAAAATTCATTCAACAAATGCTCCTGCCCAAAAAAATGGAACCACTTAGTCCAACAAAGTTCGAGTGTGGGAAAACAAGGTCTATATCACAAATGAAACAATCTTGGGCTCTTTGTGGGCGTCATGAACACTACGTTACACAGAACACCTGAGGCACTTAATTTAGAAACTCAAAGGGGATGCTTCATGAGATAGCACTATACATGTTCATTCTACGATCCATATTAGACTAGGCGATGCTATACTACCCCAGATCGGTTCGGGTTCGAATTCGACCGTGAACCAGGTCGTTCTAAATAGTGAACTGAAAACAACACCAAGGTCTTGGTTTGAAAGATGTGGGTGACAAGACCAGTGGAAAAAAATCTGACATTCCCTAGGAAATCCATGAAAATCTTCCCCAAATGGCCAAACACAAAATGGGGCAAACTGGTGTAGACAGGGTAATGGCCATCTGCACCGGTTTCCCCAACCATTGAGTGTAGGGTAAAAGACCATAACGGCCATGGAAGAAAAACACTTCATAGGCTACAAAGAACTCTCCTACTAACAATCACACTACTTGTCTCAGCATATATACATGTCACGACGAGAAACTGAGTGAAAACCCTAACCGCGGAAACAAGAAATTAACTTGTCCAGTCCAATGGAATGGGATAATGAGTACAAGGGCCTACCTGGCACTGCTGCGTGACTGGCGAGAGGAAAACCATTGAGCTTCAACGGTGGAGCCACCTAGGAACGAGGGTACCGATAGCAAGGGTCCTGGTTAGCTCGAGAAAAAACAATAGCGCAAAGAAAGTCCAAAAATAACAATAAAATAATAAACTACCTGACCCAAAATATATATATCCTTGGTCAACTATACTCGGCGGGAAAAGATCATCGGGCGGTAAACAACAAAGGATCGGCGAGCATATCAACATTGCCTCCTGTAACATCAGGCAATGAAACAGTTGGGAGAAACGTCGAGGCATCGACAGAGAACAAAACCATAAATGCATCAGAGCTCGCAAGATTAAACGTCAGAGCGATAGAAGGATGAAGAGTTGCAATGGCAGAAACACAAAAGACATCAAATTCCACAAACTGGAAAACTCAGAGAAAAAACCAACATAATTTCAACTAAGAAATATCAGTTACATGGAAAAAAAAATCAAACCATGCCGGAAAGAAAATGCTTTTCAAAGCCGCAACGGCGGACATCGAAAACTTAAGGATCAATGAAACAAAATGGCGGGATCGAAAAGGTTAATGCAATCATCAGGTAACTTTGTAATATGCCATCCGTAACTGCAGAAAATGTAGAGACAATACATTCTGACGGGTTTCCAACAAACCACCGATTGAGACGAATCGACGGCAACCAATCCTGAATCAGACCCGGTTTATTGTTAGTTTTCCGCAACGGCGGGCACGTAGATGACTAGATTTCCGATTTGAACATCCGAACGCTTCCGACGGCAAGGTAAAACTTTAAAAAAATAGTGAAACATTTGGCATAAAAATAGTCTATCCACAGAACATCAAACAAACTCAAAAAGCTAGGCCAAACTGAGTAAAAGGAGGGTCCCGATTTTTTTTTGAAATTTTGGGAAATAGTTGCAGCTGCAACAGATTCCTATGTCCTACACTAGCTAATTGGAATCCAATTGCATTTTTGTGGTCAAAATTGCCAAAACTTCCTCCAGGAGTGCTTTGGAAATATTCTAGACATGATTATGAAAACTCGTTAGACTTCCTAATTTAGCAAGTGCGCATTCCTTCCTTATCCATAGTTTCCTGCTTTTACAACAGTTTTAAGGAAAAAGGTAAACCTAGTTATAAGGAAATCTGTCTTGTTCTTGTCACAAATCACCCTCCTTATTTTCCTCAATTAAAAGCATGATTTAGTTCACTTTCCTTCACTTATCATTTGTAACAAATCATTCATCCAATTCGTGAGCCTCTTGAGATATTAGGAAAGTGTTTTATGCACCTATGGTGGATTTTGACTAGCTTAGTAAGCCTGCTTTTGTGCTAATTTGAATGGCATATTTATTCATTTGAATCCTTGATGTATATACATGTTTCGACAACCTATTTCTATATAATGTTGGATTTTTTGAAATAATAGAACAATAGTTTGTGTTATACAAAATATTCAGTCTCTTTTTTTAGTGTATCTTACATATTTTTCAAGCAATTTTGTGAGTTCAATTGATCTAAGCTTGGGATTAATTTTCATAGTACATCTATTACTCTATTTGGTATAGGTATTCCTTGGTATAATATAGCATAATTTGTGGTGTCATTCAAATATATTAATACCTTCTTTACAGCTATCCAGTGATCCTTTCTCGGTTTGCACATATATATTCTCAAAACTTCTACTACATGAGCAATGTCTGGTTTGGTGTAGACCATTGCATACATCAAAATAACAACTACAATAGAATATGTATCTTGTTCCATATATCTTCATGTGACTTAGGACACTGATCTACATATAACTTTACCCCAATAGGAATAGGAGTTTAACCAACTTACTTTCCTACATATTAAATCTTTGTAGTGCCATCTCAACATATTTTATTTTATTCAACCAAATCTTCATATTTGCACAATCTCATTAATCTCCATTCCTAGTATGAAGTTTGTAGCACTGAGATCCCTCATATGAAATCCATAGGATAGTTGAAACTTCACTTCCTTTATGACATTTTTTATTTCCAATTAGCAACATGGCATCAATATACATTACTATGTTAATGAAATGATCGCTAATATGTTTGGAGTATACACAATGATTATCCTTGGTTCTCACAAACCCCAATCCAAGTATGTATGTGCTGAAATTTTGGTACCACACCCTTGGATATTGCTTTGGACAATATAGGGACTTATTTAGGTTACATACCATATCTTTACATCCCTTAATTGTAAACCCTTATCGTTGTTTCATGCGGATTTCTCCTTCAAGCTGTTAGTTTTTCATCACATTAAGCTAGCATTATGATCTTAGGATCTTTTCACTGAGAGAATAACAAGCACAACAATAAAACATAAGCACATCACAAGAGACAAGAGACACAAAGATATTTTCCTCGGGGAAAACATAAAGGAGAAAACCCCGCAACTTCCTCTAAGATAGAATCAGCACCAAAACAGTAAGAGATCTCCCAAAACAGCAGTAGTCTTCTTTCTTCTGTCTAGTCCCAAAATTTCCTTCTTCAGTAGTGCACCACACTTGCGAGAGAAAGTGATGTATTTTCCAAGTGATAAATAGAGAGACTCTCACTCTCTATTTATATTCATCCACTCACTTGAATTGCACTTTCACACGTAGGCTCGACCTAACATTACTTACCCGAGCCTACACCTTAATTAGTGTATAATAACTCAAGTGCCCCAAAACTATGGGGACTTACCTAATGACTTGATAAGACTTGATTACATTATTAATCCTCCCGATCGGAACATCGGGGCATGACCACATGACTCAAATACATAATAGAAACATCCCGGAATAAACATCGGGTTACAATACATAAGATACATAGAAGAATACATTCCGAAGTTACATATACATCAACACTCCCTCTTAACTAGGAAGGTATTCTTTCGACACAATTTTCAGCACTGGTCTTCTTCTCTGTATCAGCTGGATCATCTTGTCTTCAAGTCATCTTCGTCTTCAAGTCATCTTCATTGGATCTGGATCATCTCTCGATCTGGATCAACATAGAACATCATCACTGGATCTGGATCATCTCTCGATATGGATCAACATAAAACATCATCACTGGATCTGGATCATCTCTCGATCTGGATCTGGATCATCTCTCGATCTGGATCAACATCACTGGACTGGATCTGGATCATCACTCGATCTGGATCATCACTGCTGGATCATCATTACTGGATCTAGATCATCACTCGATCTGGATCAACACTGGTGCTATCTCATGATTCTTCTCGTCATAGGAAGTTCTACAGAGCCAGCCCTTTTTCATGCTGTTTGTAGGCCTACCCTCATGTAGGTCTTCGCCCATCACTTACATCTGACCTGCTCATCAGAAAGGCATGCCCAGCACTCACATCTAATCATGTAGTAAACTACAATCCCATCAGAAAGGCCCAGCACTCACATTCACCAGCATG
>LPNX010966347.1:62324-130830 GCA_001517045.1 Pseudotsuga menziesii
GCCTCGATCTAGAGAACACCAAGTCTATCTGAAGTACTCAAACTTCAGCCTAGCCAATGGCTTCGTCAATACATCAGCTATGTATTCCTCTGTCTCAACATACAGGAGCTTCACTGCTCCTCTCTGCACCATATCCCTGATATAGTGGTACTTGATCTCGATATGCTTCGACCTGTCATGGAACACTGGATTCTCTGACAACTTCACGCAACTCTGGTTGTCACAGTGTATACAAGTAGCATCCAAAGGGAGATCAAATATATCAGACAGTAGCTTCCATAGCCATACTACCTCACAACTAGCTGAACAAGCTGTGACATACTCTGCTTCAGCTGTACTCAGTGCCACACAGGATTGCTTCCTGCTAAACCAAGAGATCACATCTGATCCCATACTAAAGCAACATCTTGAAGTACTCTTCCTGTCGATGGCACTGCCTGCCCAATCTTAATTAACATAACCCTCCAGGTTAATCTTCTGATTCGCACCATACTTGAGCCCATAATCAAATTGTACCCTTCAGGTACCTCAGAATATGCTTTGCAGCAATCAAGTGAACACTTCTCGGATCTGTCAGATACTGGCTCAAGGTGTTCACAACAAAGAAAATATCTGGTCTCGTGTTCATCAGGTACATCAATGACCCAATCATCTGACGATACATCGTAGCATCAACCGTCTGTGATGAAGCATCACTCAATAGCTTCAGGTTTGATGCCATAGGTGTAGCCATAGCCTTGCATTCCATCATCCCGAACCTCTTCAGGATCTCTACTGCATACTTCCCTTGTCCAAGGAAGATTCCATTTGTACTCTGCCACACCTCCATACCTAGAACAATAGTGCATCGACACATAACAGGAGCATCACTGGTCTTCCACCTTCAACCTTGGATCAAAGGTTGGAATCCACTTTACTCTCAGTAAAGCCTAGAATCATCAGTAATCTTCCCATCCTTTCGTACCATGTCGAACCTCAGGATATTCTGAAATCACTCCCTCTGAAGCAAAGCATCATACTCCCTCTGTCTTCCGTACTCTATGCACTGAAACATTCTGTACTAGAGTGACAAGTAGTATCCATCTAGGATCACTGGATACTAAGATCCTCTATCTTGAACTTCTTCAAAAGTTCATCTTGCACCCATCTGTGAGCTTGTCATCCTCTATCAACCTTGTAGCAAAGGTTAAGATATTCATCAAGCTCATCATGTATGTGTTATCCCATGGGTGTCTTCTGAGCTCGTACAAGGCCTTCTTTCATTTGCACACATGATTATGCATGTCATGTGACTTCACTTCTATTAGCTGTAAATGTTTCTTCGTAGACTATGCCTTCTCTTCATGAGAAGCCTCATGCTACGAATCTTGCTTTGTATCCCACGATGTTTCCATCTACTACATGATGGAACTATGAACTTCTCTTCAGGTCTCGATACTACGCCCTGACATCATTCTTCTTGAACTGGTCTTCCATTTCTTCTTTAGTTACTTCTTCTTGTCTGGAAGGTTCTGCATCAATGATGTTACTACATTCATAATATTATTCTTTGTCTTGAAATGTCGTCACTTGTTCTTCGAAACAAGTCTTCATTCTTCTTTGCTTGTAGGTGGTTATGTATGCGATCTTTCCTACAAGTCAAATGCATTTGTATGGTTAGAACATTTCATAAAGAATATTCATACTGGAAAATACATATGCATAAATATATGATCATGCAACTACTTTAGCCAATACAACATTCATCCATATCTCACTGAAACTTTCTAGATGCCTTCCATCTCTACCAGGACAACATTGAGATTGTGCACTAATCCAATATGTCAGCAAAGAGGTTACATTCTAGATAAGTAGAAATGGAGAGTTGTATAGCACCATGAGCTACTTACCCGTCACATGCATATTAGTAGTATACTGTCATTAATGCAAACATCCTATCATGAATAATACATCAACTGAATATAAACAAATGCATAACAAAACAATATCATGAAATAACAATTGAATACTTATCTTTATTTGTTTCGTGGGTAGACTACTTCTTGATCCTTCAGCTTCATCCTCTTCTTGATTCATGGTAGCATCGTTTCTTATCCAAATGATATGGAGGATAAGAAGTTCTTCAAGAGTTGAGTTCTTCATATTCCTCATCGCTTGAGTCATATTCTTTGGATGGTAAGAGCTTGATCTTCAGTTGAGTCTATTGAAATTAATCACTTTCTTCTAGCACACGTTCCTTGAGTGAATGAATTCCACGATCCTGGGAGGCCATTCAAGGTGGCCATCGTCACTTCTGCATTCTTCACTTTTTCTTTTACCGCTTCAAGTTGTTCTTGATTTGAGAGACTCTTATGACTGCATGGTCTCTGCATTCTAGATCTTCACATTCTTCAACTGGATTCTTTAGGTCATATTTTGATTTTTGTTCTTCCCTTCAAATAGCTTGAAATTCTGGAAGACCTTCAACAACTTTGCTTGCAATAGGTAGTGCTCTGTAATGCACATGTACAAGCCTTATATGCCAAAGCTCATTTGGCTCTACTGTGTCATGGATCAAGGCTTGTTCTGGATATCCCTTCAATTTGTACAATCCTCCTTCTTGTTCTTCAATCACTACCACATCATCGATAGTCTTTCCTTGTGGCCATATGATGACTTGACCATCTATGAATGCAGCCCGCATTCCTTTTGCATCAATGCTGAAATGGAGAGAAGGTTCTTCTTCAATCCTAGCACAAACAATACTTCTTTCATTGTTAGAGACTTACCAGAGTCTAGCTTGTATGAAGATTCCCCACTACCTGTTATTGGATATTGGTAGTCATCTCCTAGTTTCACCTTGTGAGGTGATTCATGTTCTTATAGTCTTACAAAGGATTCCTTGAATCCCGTCATATGTTTGGAAGCCCCACTGTCTATAAGCCAATCATCACTTCCATGAGTAATGTTACCTATGAGAGCTGATATCAGAACATATTCATCCTTGCTTGAAGAATCTTCACTTTCATATCTAGATCTCTTTTTGGATGGTTCATCATCCTCTGCAGCATGAGCATGATGTCTTCTTTGGCCTTGACCAAGTTCTTCTTGTGAAAGGCTTCTAACCTTGTCTCCCTCTGAAACTGGAACCTCTATACTCAGGTAGGTGTCCAATCCAGTTTCTTCAGAGAGACCAGATACTTCCAGGCTTGGAAGTTGTAAACTTCCCCAAGCTTGTCACCAAGCTGATGTGATATATCATATTGAAATGAGAACCTCAAATTGAAATAGCAAAGGATTAGATCTTACCGATTTGAGGTGTCCATCCTTGTCCTGGAGTTCGCTGATCTAGGGTTTGTCACAGAAACCCTAATTTTAAAAACATGGAATATTTTAGATCTGATTGGATGAACAGATAGATCTCTTCAAATGGAGCTATCCAATGTACTCCTTTTCTGAAAACAGTGGAGGGAAGCTCCCGGAACAGGAAGCCCTAATTTTCCAATTTCTTCTGTAGAAATTCCTGTTACTGTTTCTATGATATCTCCAAAATTACTGCTCCTCTGTGTCTACAATTTTGCAATGAGGTAACCTCGCATTATTAATCCTCCCGATCGGAACATCGGGGCATGACCACATGACTCAAATACATAATAGAAACATCCCGGAATAAACATCGGATTACAATACATAAGATACATAGAAGAATACATTCCAAAGTTACATATACATCAACACAAGCTCCCCATGTAATAATGCTTTCTTCATATCCATCTCGTCTACTTCAAAACTAAAGAAGCAAAAATAGAAAGAAGGAATATAATTTAATTTAATTTTTCATCTAGTGAAAATATTTCACCAAAATAAATTCCCTCTACCTGAGAATATCCCTTTGCTACTAAGCAGGATTTTTACTTCTCCACTTTAACTTCTATATTCAACTTATTTTAAACAACCATTGCTACCAACATATTTTCCTCTGTCCAGTAACTGAACTAGATCCCAATCAATAGTTTTGTCCAAGGCATCCATTTCTTCAACCATGACCTTATTCCAGAGATCGTTACATCCTTTGCATAAACAACTTCCTTCACATCTCTAGCATCATAATCATTAACAAACAAAAAACTAGAATGAAAATCAGGAGGATAATACCAATATGGTTTCCTTATTTCTTTATATGATCTCCTCAAAACTAGGTTATGAGGTTGCTCTTCTTCTGATTTAGCTTCTTCTATTGAGTCAAATTCCTCATATTTTAACTCAAACTCCATTTTCTCTGGTTTCTTTTCCATTGGATAAACTTCCTATCTAAGAACTTCTTTTACTTCTCTACACACAACATCTTGACTATAAAACCAAATTCTTAGATACAGGATTCCAAATCTTAAAACCTTTTATACCATATTTATAACCGATAAATATATATTTTCAGGTTTATTATCAAACTTAATTATTTTCTCCTTTGGAACATGTACATAATCATCACAACCAAAAATGTTTAGATGCTTGACTATGGGAATATTATAAGCCCTCTTCATAACTTAGGATAAAATATTTAATCAATTTTGATTAATTTCCTATCCACTAGCTTAGATAGTTGGAATCCACTTAAACCTCATAGTCAACACTTTCCATATATACCCCAAGAGAACTTTAATCCTAACTCTGGGTTGATCTTGTCTACTTTATTGTCTTTTGGAATTAGTAATTGCGCTTTTCTGCAGATTCTGTCTTTTACTGCTTTATTCCAGTTTTTCAATGGATAAGGTAAATCTAGTCAACTAGGAAAAATATATCTTTTGTTTCCATCCAATCCTCCATGATTTTCTCTCCATATTCCAGGACTATCATTTTTTTCCATCATACATGACAACTCACACATGCTTTAGCTAATTCTTAAGGTCCATGATTGATTAGGAATGTGCTTTAGTGACCTATGGGGGTTTGTCATATTTAGTAATTTTATCTTTCTGAGCTTTATGAGTTGTCTCCAATACAACTTGATTTTACCTATGAGGTATGTATTGTTTATGTACACTATTATTCATCATTATTCAATGGAAAGATACACTCTAGTATTCATCTCTTCATTTATCTGATTCATTCTCTGTTTTTCATGTGTGTGCTTGTGAGAATTGTCTTAGTAGCAAAATATATTTCCTGTGATTACTCTTAACATTAGAGATTCTATTTATAAATGGTATCAGAGAAATCAGTATCATAGCACTCCTACATGGTATTAGAGTGCAAGTTTGTTCAATTTCAACATATTTGAGGAGCTACATGTTCTCTCCATTAGAGCGCATCTAGTATCCTATCCCTCTCTGAAGAAGAGTTTGATTTAATTTTACAATATTTTCTCCTAGTTTTATCTATGCATGTTGCAGAGAGTTTCTCCTTGATTGCATCAACATCTCAATATGCATTATTCTTCATCTATGATTCTGACTCCCTTCAACTATCACGAATGGAAAGCCAAAATTGGCATTCTATTGCACAGTATTAAGGGGCTCTATAGAGTTTCTCCAGATTTAGAAAATTAACCAAATATTGTTGTTGAGAAAGCTAAGTGGCATAATAGGTTGGATGAAGCCTATAGATTGCTTTTCCTCTCTATATCCCTTGATCTACTCTTTCATCTAGATGGTTGTACCACTCCAAACCAAGTATGGACCAAAATTGAGTCTCTCTTTGGAGTTCAAGATGACTTAAGAGCGCATCAGTTGGATATTGAGTTATTCTCAATGAGTCCAAGAAGTTTCGATTCTATTGAGGGTTTATTCACTAAATTCAAGTCACTTGTTCTAATTCTCAAGCATTTTGGTATTGATAAGAAATGTGATCAATTAATCCTTTCCACTCTATCAAAATTGGGTCCTGAATACTCAATTTTTGTGTCTACTTTTCATTCTACTAGCCTTGAAAAGTTATTCTCATTAGATTTTCAAACCTAAAACTTCCCTATCTCCCCAGATCTCCAAAAGGTCATTAATAATCATTCCAGGGTATTTGAAGATATTCACAAACATCTTCCAACAATTCATGAATTTGATCATGTTATCCAATTTTTCCAAGAAGTGTTCCTCCTAACATCATACCTTACCAACATCCCTATAGCCAAAAGAGTGAAATTGAGCGTATGGTTGTTGAAATGTTAGAGGCTGGAATAATTAGGCCTAGCCAAAGTTCTTACTATGCACCAATGGTAATGGTAACCAATATAGATGGACCATGGCGTATGTGTCTTGATTATAGAGAGATCAATAAGATCACCATTAAAGATACGTTTCCCATTCCCTTCGTTGATGAATTGTTAGACGAATTACATGGACCAGTTGTGTTGCAGCTGCAACAATTTTCCCAAAATTCAAAAAATTTCAGGACCCTCCTTTTGCTTATATTGGTTTGATTTTTATTTTTTTGATTTGGTTTAATGATTCTTCAGAAAGACTTTTCCTAAAGCTAGAAATGATCCACTATTTTTTTAAGCTTACCATTGCCTTTGAATGCATTTTTGAGTGTTTGAGTCGAAAGTTTATTTAATTGCACTCCCTTCGTTGCGGAGAAGTAATAAGCAACTAGCTTCGATATTTTTCTCCGATGCATTTTGTCTCAATCGGCTGACTTTTGGATTCACGTCGGAACATTTTGTTTCTACGTTCTCCACAGTTGTGGATGGCAGACTACGAAGTCTCCTGATAGTTGCATTGACTCTTCAACCCTGCTTTGTTTTTTCGTTGATCCTTAAGTTTTCGGCTTCCGCCATTGCGGCTGCAAAAAGCGCTATCTTTCCAGTCATTAAGTTGATTTTTCCTCTAATTTAGATGTTGTCTATTACAGAATGTGATGTCCTTTATGATTCCGTCGTTGCGGCTCCTTATCCTTCTATCACTCTGATGCTAGTCTTGCAAGCTCTGATGCATTATTGGCTTCTCCCGGATATCTCAACGGTTCTCCTAGTTGTTTTACCACTTGACATTGTGGAGGAGATGTTCTTGTGACCTCCAATCCTTGTGTTTTCGTCGTACGATGTTTCTCCCACTGCTTATGGTTGACCATATATATATATGGGGTCGGGTAAATCATTATTCTATTGTTGTTTTGGACTGTCATGCACTATCGTTTTCATGTGCTGTCGTTTTTGCTCGAGCTCACCAGGACCCCTGCTGTCAGTACCCCATTCCTAGGTGGCTCCTCTATGGAAACTCAACGATTGTCCTCCCATTAGTTGCGTAGCAGTGCCAGGTAGGCTCTTGTACGCATTTTCCCTTTCCAGTCGAATGGAATGTTTCAATTTTCAGTTTGTTATTATTTCCACGGTTAGGGTTTCCTTGGTCCCCATCATTTAAATGTTTATATGCTGAGGGCGTGTAGCACAACTATCAGCGGGGTAGTTTTCTTCCGCGGCCGTTATGGTTTTCGACCCTGCAATTGATGGTTGGGGAAATTGGTGTAAACGACCATTACGCTGTCTACACTAGTCTACCCCATTTTATGATGGGCCGTGTGGGGAAGTTTTTTATGTGGAATGTTGGACTGGTTTCCCCCTCTCATGTTTCCCACATCCTTCAAACCAAGGCCGCATTTTACCTCATTGTTTCGAAGCGACCCGGTTCACGGTTGGATTCGAACTCGAGCCGGTCTGGGGGAGTATAGCACCACACAAAATTAGACGGACCATAGATGGCACATGGATAATGTTTTTTATTGAGGTGCCCCCATTGAGTAACTTGAATAAGTGCCCCTGTCATTCTACGTAGCGCAGTAGTCATGGCGCCCATAGAGAGCCCGAGTTTATTTCATTACAGCGTAGACTTTGTTTCCCACTCAAGTTTTGTTGATTAAGCCATTTTCAGTGTTAGACAGGGGCATTTTTGTAAACACATTTTCTTCATTTAATTAATTTCCATCATGTTACACACTGATGAGGTAAAACATTTTACATTGTTATCCCAATCTCTGCAATGTATCTGGAAATAGCCTAACAATTACAATTTTATACGTGACAGGAAGATTCCTCCGAACTCAAAATGTCTAAGCATCAAAAGAAGAAGGCCCCTATGGTCGAAGAGGATCCCGACGTTGAAATCATCACCAAGACTAAATATATTTATGAGGCACCAAGTGCATAACTGGTGTAGAGCCTAAGTATCAGTGGGGAGACATCTACAGGTTGATCACGCGCCGAGAGGTGCCTAATATAGGCTTTGAGGAAGAAGGCATATATGCAAATATAGAAAGATATTCACTGATGAAGATTGCTACAAGATAAGAGCTCTTTCCATGCACTGAAGTGATTGGGTGGATTCTTCCCAGGGCAGATGTAACCACGATGATTCTTGAAAATGTTGACAAATAAGGCTATGCTACCTATAGCCCAGGATATGTAGCCCAGGCCTACCACCTGCCAGAAGCACAAATATTTTTAACTGAAGATTGGCTGAGAAACATCAGAATGGACCTCGTTGAGACCCTCAAGAGGATGCTCATGCCTGGAAGAAAATTTAGAACCAGTCCAATGGGAGAATATTACACCACAAGCTTAAGGACCCCGTACAGGTTCATTGCCTTAATGCTCAATAGAATTTTCGGGAGAGCTCATGGAAAAAGCTTCAAATTGGAGTGGATGCCGATTATTTTTTATGTCGCGACACAGGGGACCATTTTCAACTGGGCCAACATAGTGTCGAATAGTCTTTCAGCCTGTATGGCCTCAGCTTAGGGAGGACTACCCAAAAGAGGTCAGAATTTTACATGAGCTCCATACTCATTGATTGCATACAATGCAATCAAACTTTCCCCGGCCTAAGGTGCATCTGGGATAGGGAAAGGATACCTATTTACTCCACATATAAGCCACTGTGGGATCACAAGTATCAAAGTCACTACAGGGAGGTCTATGAACATTTTATCATGCCATTATATACTCTCATTTTCCTGAAAGAATGTGACTGCATGTCAGAAGAGGCATTGCAGGTAATTGAAGAGTATGCAGATTATTACCTGACTGAGGATGGGCTCTATTTCAAAATGTTTGGAGGCTCTAGAGCACCCTCCCCACTACCCAAATATGCCACAGACTATATCATTCATAAAGAGGCAGTTAGGCAAGTCTTCCTAGATGGCATAGGAAGCTTTTTATTTGAACATAAGAAGGATGCCTATCCCCCTTTGCCTTTTAGGTTGGGGAGTTATAATTTTACCAGAGTAAAGAAAGCACATGAGTTCGTGGAGGAGTTGGAAAAGTTTCATTTTAGGGAAATGCCCTTCCATAGGAATGACTCCCACAACAAAGTGGTTGAACACTGCAAAGAGGCCAATGTCCATTTCGAATACACTCACCACTGGGATAGAGAGAAGTATATTTTCCACAGTGCATTAAACATAATGGCCTTGAGGAAAAGGTTTAAAAAGAATATCACCACCAAAGGTGGAAAGGGGCAGGATGAGCAAGAAAAGTCCAATGAGGAAACCAGTAAAAGAAACGAAGAAGCCCAAAGGTTAGCCCAAGAAGCTGAAGGGTGGATGAAGGGAGAAGAGGAAGAGAAAATAAGAGTTGCACAAGAGGCAGCCAGAAAAGTAGAAGAAGATGCCAGAATTGAAGAAGAAGAAAGAAAAAGGAAGCTAGATGAGGAGCTTCAGAAACAGGAGGCAGAGAGGATGAACCTGACCTAAACAGCGAAAGAACAGTCAGCCTCTGACATAGCTGACATTCAGACCCAGGGCATGGAGAACCCCGATGTTCAGGACCCATAAGCACCTGCTATCAACACCTAGATAGTCTATGGACCCCACACTTAGACTGGTCCCCTTTGAAGAGAAGATAGGGGAAGAAGTCCCTGATTTTAATACTATCTTCTGTGACAAGGAAAGAAAAAGGATAGTGAAAAGAACTGAAAAGAAGGTTGAAACAGGGGGTCTGTCCAGGAAGATGATAACTGATACAACCATTGTTTACGGAACAGACCGAGATCCCAGATTCACTATTAGAGTAGGGGTTTCATTGATCCATGCTTCAGAGGACAATTTAGACAAAATAATGATAGATCTAGAGCAATCTAAGAAGTATTCTTCTCAACTAAAAGACACACTAAGAAAGGAAAGAGAAGAAAATAGTAAGTTGAAGAGAAAATTTGAAGACATGCAAAAGGAGATAAAGTCTTCAAAGGCTGAACTTCAAGTTCTCCAAGCAGAAAGAATATCTATGGAGACTGCCCAGGAGTGTCTAGAGAAAATACAACAAGAATATCAAGAGTTGAGGGTAGAGAGAGAACAATTGCTGGTAAAGATAGAGGATCTAGAGCTACAAAAGACCACCTTGGAGGCGAATGAGAGGCAATCTCAAGAACAAGAGACAAAACTTCAAGAGTAGATTACCTCTCTGACAACAGCTTTGGAGGAAGTTAAAGAAAAATAGGTTAATCTCCAACCTTTCAAGGAACATGTGCTGGCACAAAAGTCCAAGATGCTTCAGCTGCAGACGGCCATAGAAGATGAAAGATGCAGGGTTTTGCAAGTAGATGGTCGGTTGGAGGAGATTTTGGAGACCTCCTCATATTTTGTTGATAGATCTCAGGACATCCTGGAAGTCCTGACAACAAGGATGGAAAGACTTGAGAATAATGAAGAAGCTCCTGCAGAGCTACCCTCGAAATATCGACAGGCCCTTAAGTAGGATTACGACTTATTGGAGTTTTCTATTAACACAACCGAGGAGTTCAAAAGGGCTGTTAGAAAGACAAAAGGGGCATGTACAGAATTCTTTAGAAGGCTCCTGATTACCTATAATCGATGCCAAGTAGAAGCTAAATAGAGAATAGATGCTTTTCTGGACCACAACTTGTTTGTAGAAATTTTGCAGAAAATGTACCAAGAGGAGGAAAGAAAAATACAACACATTAAAGCTCTCGATGACCAGACCTTAAGGAATGAAGTAGATCATTCTGTAGTTAGTGTGAAGCTGAAGATCAGCTTCGTTTGAGTGCAGCCAGAATTGAAGCCATCAAGAACCAAGCTGCGAAATTCGAGATAAACATTCGTTTTTTGGAACCTTCTAAGTTTGAAGGCATCGCCTCAGAGGCTTTAGCTTGGAAGAAATTTCTAAATGCTCAAGCGGGGCCCTCCTCGTGAATGATTGTTCACTTTTGTAATATGTAACAATTTTGTAAACACTTAATGAAAGTGAAATTTTGGGAGGCGAAGAATTGGGGAAGACCAAGGCTTACTTGTGGGCATCCCAACAATCTTATTCTTTTTGTATAAATATAGAGGACTTAGAAGAACAAGGTCCTTTTTCCCAATGAGACAAGTAAAGAGATATTGTAAGAAGAACTACTTTTTTTTGCAATAAAGAATTATTGTTTTCCTATCGGAGAAAGTTTGGTGGGACGTTCTAATGTTATGCTATGGATTGGTGGAAGATGAACTATTTCGTTTTCCAGTTTTTTTCCATTAACTGTGAGATCGTTCTAACTCTTAGGGCTTCTGTTCTTGTTTGAATGATTTCTGGTTTATTTTGTGAAATTACCACCATGAGTAATGAATGTTGTTCATAAGCAGTTGGCTATATGATTGTTTAAACATCTTTAATAGTTCATGTGTTGTGGGAAGGAATATCAGCTACCTGTAGTTTCTCTTTATAATGCATGTACAATATACATTACTCATTGATGAGTTACAATTTGGCTCCCCGGGGATAGGTAGATAGTTAGTTTTACTTTATTACTGCGTATATGATTTAGATGCTTGTGAGTTTTAAGATGAGAGGTAAGAACCTGTGCATCACTTTGTGACTACTCCTTGCATCCTTTATCACCCTGCATGGTTAATTAGGCACGTGCATATCATAACTTAAGTCAAAATATACAAAAATATATACGGTGGACCGGGCCGCAACCGGTAAACCCTTTTAGTTTTGTTACTTGGCCTACTGTAGCCGAACCACAAACCGGATGGATTCCATACACCAAACAGTCACGGGTTAGTTGGGAACGTTGACTGGGGAGAATCCCTTGCTGTTGCTGCCTGCAAATTTCCAGGCCTCAACAGTTTCTGGCGCTAGAAGGAGGGCCGCCAGTGCATGGCTGGCCGAGGAAACCTATTTTCTCAAGATTAACCCACCAGCAATATTTTGGAAGCTTTTGTCCTTATCCAAGTACTCAGGGTTCAGAAGAACTTGTAGAAGCAGACTTACAGGCTTTGGTTCCGCCTTTGAAGCAAGTAAGCCCGGTTTCACCTTACGGTGTTCATTACTCAAACTCTTGTTCTTTCACCTTTTCTCATGGCTGGTATAAATGTGAATCATCCCAACCCACCGCCAGCGTGGAAAGCTAGATCACCTTTGAACCTAACACCTCCATTGCATAACCTACCTCAAGCTTTTGAAAAGCTGCTACCTAAGTTTGATCCCGATGAAAAGATTGTTGTAGATGACCACTTGCAAAGTTTCTATTTAGTAATAGAAGGGATAAGGGATGGGGAGTATGAGGATGTTTTCTGTAGATTGTTCCCGCATACCCTTAAAGGGGCAGCAGCATCTTGGTATTTTGGTTTTCTTGCAAACTCTATTCCTGATTGGGACACCTTCGAAAGGATTTTCAGAAGTAAATACGTAGCCCAAAAGACGCATGCATCACTAATGAAAGGTCTTGGTTTTTTTTTTAAAGAAAAATATGAGAAGGTGCATCATTTCACTCAAAGGTTTTCAACATACCTAAATAAATTTTTTGAAACTGACAGACTCTCAGACAAGGTCCTAATTGAGTATTGTACCTCAGCCCTGGGACTTGAGCTGGCCATGTTTTCCAAAATGAAGGCTCGACCTACGTTGGCAGAGACTTATGAAGAAGCAAAAAGGGTAGAGGCTGAAAAGGAAAGTATAGAAGATTATCCCGAGCTACCTAAAGAAAAAACTGCTAGGAGAAGAGCCTTATTGCTATCTAAACCTAAAGAGAAGCAATCACATCATTTTGAGGGAATGCTAAAAATGATTCAAAAAATATCCAACCGAATAATATATTTGGAGAAAGAAAGGGAAGTTCAGAAAACTTATAAACCCTATTACCAAAAAGGGGAGGATAACAACCAATTGAAAACCCCTCCACCAAATTCATCATCAATGAATATAACAGAGGTGGGGGGGACAATTTCTGCACTTTTCACCAACAACCTCATTCTGAAAAGAATTGTCCTCAATGGTTAAATTCAATGACATTGGTAATGAATCAGCTGCTGGACTCTAAATTGACTAAGGACAATGGTAAAGAGGAAAGGAATAACAAGACCATAGAGAAACAAGAAGATGATACCATGTTCTTATGGGACGGTGTCTCGCTTTTCGATACAAAAGGGAGCATTCTTAAACCCGAAAACATACCAACAGCAACAAAAGACATGGATCTGATAATTAAAGACAATGCAACAATTTCAAAGATTAAGAGGTTTCAAATGAATTTCAAGAGACAGATAAATGCCAATGTTGAAGATAAGACACCTGAAGTCACTACTGTCAACCAGGAAATAGAACAAATCGACAATCCTACCAAACTTATGGAAGGACAGGTAGATGTTAATGAAGGAAACACTGAAGAAATTGAGGAGCTTAAAAAAGATGTACCCACTAAAAACCAGCCGAGAGAAGAAGACATCGAACCAAGTTGGGAAGAAAAAGCTAAAACCCCACCTTTTCTTTTGACTCTAGAAGTGCTGAATCATAATGTGCATAATTGCTTGGTAGATTTTGGATCATCAGTAAATTTTATGCCACTTGAAGTTTGCAAAAAGATTAATGGGCAGCCAAAGCTCACAGCCTAGGAAGTAGTGCAACTAGATAGAACAAGTGTCAAAGTAGTGGGAGAAATGAAGAATGTTCTCATACGCTTATCTGCAAATTACAAGATATGTCAATTTATTGACATTGTGGTGGCTGATATACTGGATGGATATGGGCTCATTCTGAACCGGGATTGGTTTGCCAGGTTAAAGGGTTATTTTGCTTCAGAATGGTCTCATTTATGGTTACCTCATAAGGGTACCCCAAATCAGATTAAAATTTTGAGAGAACCTTACATGAAACATACTATCACTAAGCTAGGGGAAGGAAATGAATCTGCTAATTCTGTTCTGGGAAATTATCTAACGAACCTTGAACTAAGATATCATACCTCAGGAAAGGCCAGTTCTAGAATTGATGCTCAGCCTGAATTCCTTCAATGTCCTTAGGCTGATAAGGATGACTATAGACTAGTAGACATGTTTTCGATTTCAAAAATGGTACAATTAGACCATGGATAGGTTTTTAGCCTACACTACAGCCTAGCCCTTTAACTCGTTAGATTGAAGAATATTTTAAGGGTGGGCATGCAATTTTCTTTTCGCTTTGTACATAAATAAATTGATGTTGTTTTCTTTTGGTTTAATGCTTTGTTGCTAATTCTTTTGGTTTTGAATAAAGAGGAAAACTTTTGGTTGCAATGGAAACATCAGGGTTCTTAATTAACTGAAATCTTGAGAAAAAGACTCTGCGTTTAACCAATCGAATGTCTTCTAGTGGGGAGTGTTCCTAATTGTCCATGCATTCATTGAAGTCCTACTTAACCCCTAGTAAATAACTCAGAATTAAGAGGTATGGAATACTATTTCGAGGCTCCATGCATTTCACATCTAAAATGTCCAAGGGAGTGATAGCGAAGGACCCACGGAAATGAAGCAAGGTAAATAGTGTACTATATATAAATGATCCCATGCCATGATCTCAGAAAAGAATAAAGGCTATCAAGAGTCAAAACTCCTTAAATAAATAAGGCATATCAAAGCAAAGTATCAAAAGCATGAATTTCAAATTGCCAAAAGTTCTTCTCCGTCCGTGAGATGAAAAGTAAATTCTTCTCTCACACAAAAGGACACTATAGATAGAGGAGCCTGAATAAAATTTAGAAAGAAAGGAAGATGGAGGACTCAAAAGAACTAAAGTTCAAATGGCACAAAAGTGCAATTGGCATGGGAATGAGGAATAAAGGGATAGTGTTGTTTACCATATGTTACAGTCCTATGGTGTCTGAGCTAGAAACTACCTAAGGACAGGGGTAAAATAAATCTCACTTATTAGGCCTCAAAAGAGTTATTCAGACTTGCAAATATTTTGAGTGTTCTCACTACCCAAAGAATGAACTGCTTCTCAATGATTTAAATGCATGGGTTATCCAGCTTAGCAGTACGAGCATCTAGGAGAATTCAATTTTTGAGCTAGACAGTCTTTTGCTGGGAAGAAGTTAAGTCAAAAATCTGGGGTTCACCAGGTAGTCGGCAATTGTTGCAGCTACAACAATTTTCCCAAAATTCAAAAAATTTCGGGACCCTCCTTTTGCTTATATTGATTTTATTTTATTTTTTTGATTTGGTTTAATGATTCTTCAGAAAGACTTTTCCTAAATCCAGAAATGATCCACTATTTGTTTAAGCTTACCATTTCCTTTGAATGCATTTTTTAGTGTTTGAGTCGGAAGTTTATTTAATTGCCCTCCCGCCATTGCGGAGAAGTAATAAGCAACTAGCTTCGATATTTTTCTCCGATGCATTTTGTCTCAATCAGCTAAATTTTGGATTCACGTCGGAACATTTTTTTTCTACATTCTCCGTAGTTGCGGACGACAGACTATGAAGTCTCCCGATAGTTGAATTGACTCTTCAACCCCGCTTTGTTGTTTCGTTGATCCTTAAGTTTTCGGCTTCTGCCGTTGCGGCTGCAAAAAGCACTATCTTTCTGGTCATTAAGTTGATTTTTCCTCCGATTTAGATGTTTCCTATTGCAGAATGTGATGTCCTTTATGATTCCGCCGTTGAGGCTCCTTATCCTTCTGTCGGTTCGACGTTAGTCTTGCGAGCTCCGATGTGTTATTGGTTTCTCCCGAATATCTCGGCGGTTCTCCTGGTTTTTTTACCACCTGACGTTGCGGAGGAGATGTTCTTATGACCTCTGATCCTTGTGTTTTCGTCGTTCGGTGTTTCTCCTGCCGCTTATGGTTGACCATATATATATATATATATATGGGGTCGGGTAAATCATTATTCTATTGTTGTTTTGGACTATCATGCACTGTCGTTTTTGTGTGCTGTCATTTTCTCTCGAGCTTGCCAGGACCCCTACTGTCGGTACCCCGTTCCTAGGTGGCTCCTCTGTGGAAACTCAATAGTTGCCCTCCCACCAATTGCGCAGCAGTGCCAGGTAGGCTCTTGTACTCATTTTCCCTTTCCATTTGACTAGATTGTTTCAATTTTTAGTTTGTTGTTATTTCTGCGGTTAGTGTTTCATTGGTCCCTGTCGTTTACATGTATATATGCTAAGGGAATGTAGCATAACTGTCAGCGGGGTAGTTTTCTTCCACGGCCGTTATGGTTTTTGACCCTACATTTGATGGTTGGGGAAATTGGTGCAGACGGCCGTTACGCTGTCTGCACCAGTCTACCCCATTTTATGATGGGTTGTGCGGGGAAGGTTTTTCTATGGAATGTTGGACTGGTTTCCCCCTCTCATGTTGCCTGCATCCTTCAAACCAAGGCCATGTTTTACCTTGTTGTTTTGAAGCGACCCAGTTCACGATCGGATTTGAACCCGAGCCGATCTGGGGGAGTATAGCACCGCACAGCATTAGACGGACCATAGATGGCACATGGATAATGTTTTTTGTTGAGGCGCCCCCATTGAGTAACTTGAATAAGTGCCCCTATCATTCTATGTAGCGCAGTAGTCATGGCGCCCATAGAGAGCCCAAGGTTATTTCATTACAGCGTAGACTTTGTTTCCTGCTCACGTTTTGTTGATTAAGCCATTTTCAGTGTTAGACAAGGGAATTTGCGTAAACACATTTGCTTCATTTAATTAATTATCATCATGTTACACACGGATGAGGTAAAACATTTTACATTGTTATCCCAATCTCTACAATGTATCCAAAAATAGCCTAACAATTACAATTTTATACGTGACAGGAAGATTCCTCCGAACTCAAAATGTCTAAGCGTCAAAAGAAGAAGGCCCCTGTGGTCGAAGAGGATCCCAACATTGAAATCATCACTAAGACTAAATGTATTTATGAGGACACCAAGTGCATAACTGGTGTAGAGCCTGAGTATCAGTGGGGAGACATCTACAGGTTGATCACGCGCTGAGAGGTGGCTGATATAGGCTTTGAGGAAGAAGGCATATACGCAAATATAGAAATATCTTCACTGATGAAGATTGCTACAAGACCAGAGCTCTTTCCATGCGCTGAATTGATTGGGTGGATTTTGCCCAGGGTAGATGTAACCACGATGATTCTTGAAAATGTTGACAAACAAGGCTATGCTTCCTATAGCCCAGGATATGTAGCCCTGGCCTACAACCTGCCAGAAGCACAAATATTTTTAACTGAATATTGGCTGAGAAACATCAAAATGGACCTCATTGAGACCCTCAAGAGGATGCTCATGCCTGGAAGAAAATTTAGAACCAGGACGATGGGAGAATATGACATCGCGAGCTTAAGGACCCCGTACAGGTTCATTGCCTTAATGCTCAATAGAATTTTTGGGAGAGCTCATGGCAAAAGCTTCAAATTGGAGTGGATGTTGATTATTTTTTATGTCGCGACACATGGGACCATTTTCAACTGGGCCAACATAGTGTCGAATAGTCTTTCATCATGTATGGCCTCAGCTTTGGGAGGAGTGTCCCAAAAGAGGTCAGAATTTTACATGAGCTCCATACTCGTTGATTGCATACTATGCAATCAACCTTTCCTCGGCCTAAGGTGCATCAGCCTATGAAAACCGCAGGAGATCAGGCTATGCGTCTAACATGTCGTTGGCTTCTTCTGCTTGGTAATTTCCCGGTTCTAACTCAATAAAGTAATTTCCCAACACAGAATCCACAGGTTTGTTTTTTCGTTCAAGCTGAGTAACGTTGTACTTCATATGGGGCTCCCTCATAATTTTGATTTGATTTGGGCTTCCTTTATACGGGAGCCACAGATGCGACCAGTCCGAGGCAAAATATTCGTTTATTTTTTCCGACCAGTCTCTGCTGAGAACAATCCCATAAGCATCTGGTATGTCGACCACCACGATATAAATAACCTGGCACACTTTATCATTTGAAGATAGGAAGACTAGGACATCCTCCATTTCCCCAATTACTTTCACATTCGTCCTATCCAACTGAACAACCCTCCATGTCGATGGCTTAGGCTGCCCATTTATCCTTTTGTAGACTGATATTGGCATGACGTTAACTGATGCCCCTGAGTCTACCAGACAATTATGTATGTTGTGATTAAAAATTTCAAATGTGAGGAGGAAAGGTGGACTCTTGTTCTTAGACTTACCCCCAATGCTTGCTTACCCTATTTCTTCTTCTTCCTTGGGTTGATTGTCAGTGGGAAGCCTTTCCTCTGCTGCTTCAAGTGCTTTCAGAAGTTTTTCTTTCTGCTGCGGCACCTTACACATTTCAAATAATGAGATATTCGCCTTTACCTTCTTTATATATTCCACGATGTCATAATCCATCTGCGGTTCATTGGGATGTGGTTTATCAGCATCCATCTTTTCTTCATCGGGCTTTGTCAACATATCATTCTGTCTAGGATCTTGACTGGTGATGGTGAATTCAGGAATTTTATCAGCTGAGGGATTCTTTTGAAATTTCTTAACATTTTTCTGAAGCCTTTTTAATCTTCGGGAGCATGAGGCTGTTGTCTTTAGCCAACCCTTGGCTCCTTGTCATTACGTTCATTTCCATGACATCCATGTATCCCCAATTCCTTTCTTCCTCAGCATCAAATAATGAAACAGAGTTCCACAGAACCATGGTCTCATCTTCTTATTCTTTCGTTGACGTGTTACTGTCTTTTCTTTCTTCATCTCCATCTTCTGTTAATTTAGAATCCAGCAGCTGATTCATAACGAATGTCATTGAGTTTATCCATTGAGGACAATTCTTTTTAGAGTGAGGTTGTTGGTGGAAAGTGCAAAAATTGTCCATTCCTACCTCGGTTAAATTCATGGATGTTGAATTTTGCGGAGGAGGTTGGGATTGATTGTTGTCCTCTTGTTTCGTGTAATAGGGCTTGTAGAACTTTTGGGCTTCCTTTTCCTTTTCCAAGTCTATGATTCTGTTAGAAAGCTTCTGCATCATTTTTTCCATACTTTCAAAATCTGGTGATTTCTCTTCCTTAGGATTAGTAAACGGTAAGGCTTTCCTTCCCACAATTTTCTCTCCTGACCGTTCGGGATAATCTTCGATGCTTTCCCTTTCCGCCTCTACTATTTCTGCCTCCTCATAGGTCTCTGCCAAAGTAGGCTTGGCCTTTATTTTGGCAAACATGGCCAACTCGGGTCCTAAAGCTGAGGTATAATATTCAATCAGGAATTTGTCCAAAGGTCTGTCAGCTTCAGAAAAATTCTTGAGATACGTTGCAAACCTTTGGGTGAAACTGTGCACCTTTTCCTTTCTCTCTTTCTTCAAGGCACATAGTCCTTTCATGAGAGCTGCATGAGTCTTCTGGGTTACATATTTACTTCTAAAAATCCTTTCGAATGTATCCCAATTAGGGATAGAGTTTGCAGGCAAACCAAAGTACCATGATGCCGCAGCTCCTTTAAGAGTGTGCGAGAAAATTATACAAACTACATCCTCATACTCCCCAGCCCTTAACCCTTCTATTGCCAAATAGAAACTTTGCAAGTGGTCATCTACTAGTATCTTTTCACTTGGGTCAAATTTGGGAAGCATCTTTTCAAAGGATTGAGGTAAATCATGTAACGAAGGTGTTAGGTTTAAAGGTGATTTGGCTTTCTAGGCAGGTGGTGGATTCGGTGGGTTGGGTGGTTGATTGGCGTTTACGCCTGCCATGAGTCTGGGTGGAGAGTGAGCGGGTGAGAAAATAGGAGTATGAATAGGAGAACTGTGAGGAGTATTGGGGCCTTCTTGATTCAATGGAAGTACAACTTCCTGCAAGGCTATTTCTACAATTTCTTCCCAATCCCTAACTAGCACTAAGTCTTCCAATATAGGACGATCTTTCCTTTTATATTATCTTCTAGGAAATTCAGGGATGATTGGAAATCCTCTAATATTCTTCACATATGCCCTAGTGTGTCTTCTCAGATTATTAACAACTTCGTTGTTGACAGAATACAAATGTTCTCTACCCCTTTCTTCCGGAATTGTATTATGAAACACATTGCTTTCTGAACTGTTACTAGTGCAATAGTCTCAGGAAAACGGGTTTCCTCGGCCAGCCATGCACTGGCGGCCCTCCTTCTAGTGCCAGAAACTGTTGAGACCTAGAAATTCATAGGAAACAACAGCTAGGGATTCTCCCTAGTCAACGTTCCCAAATAGCACGTGACCGTTTGGTGTAGGGAATCCGTCCGTTTTGCGGTCCGGCTACCATAGGTCAAGTAACAAAAAAAAAGGTCTTATCGGTTGCGGCCCGGTCCACCGTGTATGTTTTTTGTATTTCCTAACTTAAATAATGATATGCAAGTTCCTATTTAACATTCATACTTGATAAAGGATGCCAGGAGTGTTCACAACATGATGCACAGGTTCTTACCTCTAGTCTTAGAACTCACAAGCACCTAAAACACAAGAAAAGCAAGAAAATAAATACTAACTAGGCTATCTCTAGAGAGCTGAATATTAATTCATGAGTAATGCAATATTGTTCATGTATTATGATAAACCATAGATAGTTGTTCTTATAACCAAAAACATATGAACATGAATAAGATATACATGATAAGATAGCTCATCTCCAGTTAAAAATCCCATTACTCATAGTGGAAAACATCACAGAATATACTAGAAAACATTCAAACAAGAACATAGGTTCAAAAAGTTAGAACGCTCTCACAGTCTATGAAACATAGTCGAAAATGAAACAGTTCCCATTCAACATCGTTCATTAAATCACATTGAGTCATTCCACATAGCACTTTCTCCAACAGGAAAAATTTTCATTTTTTGGTTGTAAAACGAAATAGTTCCTCTTACAAACAATAGTCTACAAGTTTTCTTCCCCCGAAAAATCCCCTCGTAATCTCTAACTTTCCTATATTTAAACCAAATCAGCTAATCGCTTGGGCTGCCCCCAAATGTGTGACCTTTCGATCCCCCGAAACGTTTTGTATCCCCCTTTTTTATCTTTTCTGTGTGCACTTATGATCCGCTTGGTAACTAACAGCTCTTTCCAGGTCTGGGCCTTTGTCGTCATTGGTTTTTCCTTCTCTTTCACTTTCTCTCCCTGGGATCCTGCTGGTTTTGGTTTGATCTTTGCCAACAATGCCCAGTTCCCTTCTGCCACTTGTCTTCCAGCTATGCCTTCGAGCCGCAGTAGACTTAATCAGCCTCTTGAGTCCTCCTGCAAATAAATGACATGTGTCATTTATTGGGATTGCGTTAAAAATATCAAATTTACACCAACCAAAATGGTTAATCATCATGAGAGGCTATGTAATGTATTACTATTATGAGGACCTTAACAAATGCCGCCACCACTATCTTGTCCCACACGGTTTTGAAAAACTCACTGACGGCGGGAAGAGGCAACTCATCGACGGCTTAAAATGCTAAATGTCAGCTGGGAAGACTCATTTACAGCCGCACAAGCGGGTCTTAATAGGCGACAGGTACCGCGAAACCATTAAGCCCATCGGAGTCGGAAGATTTATGACCTAAGTTATGGGCAGAAAATCTTCTAGTTAGAAATCGGAAAGACGTCAACATCGAAAGACAAGTGCTTTGCACAGCCGCAACGGTGGAAGAAAAAGGATACCGACACACAGCTAAAAACCGACACGCATCGGTGGGAAGAGCGCTTACATTCCGGGTGCTTATCTACTTTGGAATCTGCAACGGCGGAAGACGAACAGACAACAGCCTCCGATCAATAAAAATGCTAAGTGTCTGAAAAAACTTTAAAATTTAGCAACAGTTGAAACTAAATAAAACAGACTCCAACATCTGCGACCCACAGTCATTACAAACATAAGCCACTTCTGAAAACAGGACGAGAGTTGATCTTCAAAATAATCCGAAATTAAAGCATGACCCAAAAATTCATGGATCCAAACAATTCAAAGCAACATTAAATCATGAGGGGGACCAAAATTTAAAAAATTTGGGGAAAATAGTTGCAGCTGCAACACAAGGTAAAGAACTTAAAAATTCCCATTAATGAAGAGAAAATGCTGGCAATACTACATGTATTGAAGCAATGGATCCCCTACCTTATAGGGATACATTTCAAGGTTAAAAATGATCATGATATCCTTAAATACTTATTGGAACAAAAGCTAGCTTCAAAAGAACAATAAAAATGGGTGAAAAAGATGTTGGAATATGACTTTGAAATCATCTAAAAAAAGTGGAAGAAAAATGTTGTCATAGATGCAGTCTCCTGGAAAGATGAGGATGTTGAAGTATTACTGTATGCTATTTCAATCGTCTAACCATAATGGATAGTCAAATCAATGGATGAATGGAAAAATGACGAAAAAATATGGACATTTATTCAAAAGCTGCAACAGGATCCCAGTGCCTCTAATACATTTAGGTGGAAATATGACTTCGTATGGCACAAGGATTGCTTATATCTTGGTAAGAATTCCTAGCTCAAGCAAAAGGTACTTTTTGAATTCCACTCCTCTTTGATAGGAGGGCACTTTGGTTTCTTAAAAACCTACCACAGGGTAAAGAAATGTTTTGGGGGGGATGGTCTTAAAAACAATGCCCAAAACTTTGTGACATAATGTTTGGTTTTCCAACAAAATAAAGTGGAAACAATTAAGACCCCTAGTCTCCTACAACCACTTTACATTCCAAGCCAAAGGTGGATAGAGGTATCGATGGATTTTATCACAGGTTTACCTAAGTATGAAGGAAAGAGTTTCATCATGGTGATTATTGATAGGCTTACTAAATATGCACACTTCTGTGCACTATCTCACCCCTTCAAAGAAATCGTGGACGCCAATTCTTTTATGGAGACAATACAAAACTACATGGTACTCCAAATATTATAGTAAGTGAGAGGGATCCCATTTTCACTGGAAATTTTTTGATCGAATTATTTTCTTGTTTGGGTACTCAACTGGCTCATAGCTCATCTTATCACCCTCAATCTCATGGAAAAACATAGATAGTAAACAAATGTTTGGAAGGGTATCTTCGATGTTTTGCATCTGATAAACAAACATGATGGGTTAAGTGGTTACCCTTGGAAGAATGGTGGTATACCAATTCCTTCCATACACCGTAAAAAATGATCCCATTTATCACACTTTATGGCTATCATCCACCATCCATCACATATTCAATAATATACTACTATAAGGTTCAAGTAGTGGAATACAACATGAAGCATCAACAACAAGTTCTTCAACTCTTAAAGGAGAACCTGAATCTAGCACAAAATCGAATGAAACAACAAGAAGATCAACATCGTAGTGAATGAATATTTAATGTGGGGGATTGGGTGTTTTCAAGACTACAACCATACAAACAGATGTCGCTCAAGAAAACCAACAAGGATAATTAATTATCACCTAAATACTATGGTCCCTACAAGGTATTACAAAATATTGGTAGTATGACCTACAGATTGGAACTACCTGCATCTTCACAAGACCATCCAGTTTTCTATGTTTCCTGTTTAAAGAAGATAATTGGTGACAAGCTACCCGTTTAAACGATATTACTGGAACTTGATGAGGAAGGAAAAATCTTCCTAAAGCCTGAAGGAATTACTGAAATCAAAACTAGACATATTCGAAATCAGTCGATTCCAGAGTATCTCATTAAATGGAAGAACATACATACCGAAGATTCAACATGGGAATATGAGTCCTTTATACAGCAACATCCAAAAATACTTCAGTGTTGAGGACAACACTTTTTGAAGGGAAGGGGCATGTTAATCCCTTAATGATGTCACATTACACCATATTTCCCCTAGTGCATTACTCCCTATATTGTGGTGCATTACATATTATTTATGTCAGCTTGGGTGTTTTAGTGGGTCTATTAGTTGTTATTGAACACCTTTTTTGCCTATATACAGGAAGGATATATTCTCATTTTAGTCATCGTAGTATCTTATCTTATCTTGTGTATTCAGTACATTGTGTAAGGAGGTTCCTCCCTCAAAGATAATTGATATTTATCTCTTTTATTCATTGTTAAGGCGTGGATTACTCTCTTATTGTCTATTTCTTCTCTTTTTATGTTATTTATGGGACTTGGTTGCATAACATAATCATCGGAAGAAATGGGTCAGACGATCACCCCCAAAAATATTACAAGGGAATTCAACCTTCCTTTCCTTTTTATTTCCCCAACCATTAGGTGGTGGGGCTTGTGGGGTTCTACACTCATTAGAAGGGGTTTTAGCCTTGTTTTTCTTCTTTTCACCCCCAAAATATTGAGGATTTTGTGGTTGTGATTTTATTATGTTCACCTTGTAGGTTTGAGGTAGAACACTAAAATTTTTTGTAGTAAACACAATTGGAGTGGGTGAATTGGAAATGGAAACTTGACTTATTTTTCCACTCAATCGGTTCATTGAAGAAATCTAGACAGAACCAACAACATCATTAGTATGTTGTCCTTGAGTGGGTCTTGAGGGATCATTTGATGGTCAAGGAGCCTATGGAATTATGTTGTATGTATAGTGTGTTCCTCAGTTATAACCCCATCCATAGTGACATCATGAGCAATAGGAGGTAAAATGGATTTCATAAACCAATTCATTAATAACTGGTCAGGAATGGTAGCTTTGAAAATACTCTACTTTTGCCTCCATTCATGAGTGTGATTAAAAATATGCGTGGAGGTATTTTTATGGAATGAGGTCAAAAGATATGTTCTTGTCTCGTAACAAATAGATAGTTGGAAATACATAATAAATTCAATTTTTAATGCATTGAGTATCGTGTAAGAAGCACTAGGTAACTCAATGTACAATTTGGAAGTGTTTCCAACTAGGTTATGAGGAAAAAGATGCAATTTTACACTATCATCCAGCATAGAATTAGAGACACACCATAGATGATAACTCATGATATGTGTGGATGGGTCATCCCTCATTTTATCATCAAAATTGGGTATATCTGTTGGGATATTATGTGGGATCATTGGACAAAAGGGGTTATGTTGAATGTGATCGTTTGATAACCTTGAAAAATCAATAAGTTATAAACATGTGCATAGAAGCAAAACATACATATTAATTTAAGCAAAATATAGATTACACCACATCAATCACATATAATACACAAAGATTTAACCTGGAAAACCTTAACCGAGAAAATAAAAAAAAACTTGGACCTGCCTCTTATTTTCTCATTGTGATTATTAACCACTCACAATACAATATGTAGGTATTCTGCAACATCCAAAACCCCAATCCCTTAACCTGGATTAGAAATAAAATCAAACCCCTTAACCGAGATAAAATTACATATTTTTATAAAAAAAAACCCAAAAAATAGCCCAACAAAATTGAACTCATACTGCTTGAATCGGAAATGGGATACCACCCACTTCATATGTTCTCTCCATGGAAGGGGGATTGTTAGGAATGATGTTGAAAGGAACCCCCCCCCCCCACACACACATGCAAAGAANACATTCTCCCACTTGTTGTTTCCTTTGCATAACAATGAGTCATTTACTCATATGGTCACAGGTTTAGGCATCAATGCCCATACATATTCTACACCAAGAGGACCTCTTAGTACTAATAAAATCATTAATGAGTCTGCAACATTCTTCAAGGTGTCAACCTTTTCCAGTAACACCTTCTTATCTTCAACCACATCTCTAAGTGATATTGTACATCAATATGATTTGTCTTAGCATGATAGGTAGGGTTCTTTTCCATGAGGATTTCACTTTGGCTATCTCAATATAACCTTACATATTTATGTGCAAACCCAACACCTGAAAAAAAATATCTGCAACCAGATTACTTCTTTGTTGGCATGAATGGATTCCATGTATTCAGCTTCTATAGTTGAGAGTGAAACTACAGCGTGTCTCTTTCCCATCCAACTAATAGATCCTCCAAATAGGTTAAACACACATCAACTTGTAGATAATCCACGATCAATATCTCTAGCAAATTTTTCATCAGCAAACTCATGTACATGTTGGAATAATAAAAACCCATTCCCATACTTAGGATATAAAATTTAATCATTTTGATTAAATTCCTAGGTCCTACACTAGCTAGTTGGAATCCACTTGCATTTTTGTGGTCAAACTTTCCAAAAATACCTCGAGGAGCGCTTTGGAAATATTCTGGATAAGATTTTGACAACCCATCAAACTTACTAGTTTAGCAAGTGTGCATTCCTGCCTTATCCATATTTTCTTGCTTTTTCAGCAGTTTTAAGGAAAAAGGTAAAGCTAGTTATAAGGAAAACTTCCTTGATTTTTCCGCAACTCACCCTCCTTTTCCATACCTAGAAGCATGATTAGTCCACTTTCCTTCACTTATCAGCTGCAACAACTCATTCATCCAATTTGTGAGCCTCTTGACAGATTAGGAAATTGTTGTATGCACCTATGGGAGATTTTGACTCGTTTAGTTAGCCTACTTTTGTGCTAATTCGAATGGCATATTTATGCACTTGAATCCTTGACGCATATACATGTTTGGACAACCTATTTATATATAAGGTTGGATGGTGTAAAATAATAGAATAATAGTCTCTTTTTTGAGTGTATCTTGCATATTTTTCAATCAATTTTGTTAGTTCAATGGATCTAAGCTTGGGATTAATTTCCACATGCTATCAGATCCTTGGTAGCTCGATTATTCTCCTCTTAGAATTATTTTACAGGGTCAACATCACTCATTGGGATCACATTCTATTTGTTCAAGGGCACAATTACTAAAGAATAGATCAATCTCACCATATCATCTCGACTCCATTCAACTACTTCGAATGGAAGGCGCAGATGGAGATTCTGATGAGGAGTAAAGGCCTCTACAAAGTGACCTTGGAAATTTAGAGTGAGCCTAATGCAGCAGCAAAGAATATCAAATGGAATAATCGGAGAGATGATGCATATGGTCTCTTGTGTCTTAACATTTACAGAGACCTTCTTTTCCATCTTGATGAATTGTCATCACCGGATGAAGTATGGGAGACGATTCAAACTTTATTTCGGAAGAGAGATGAAATGAGGGGTCATCAACTAGAGAATGAGTTGATTTCACTGAGTCCAAGAAGCTTTGAATCCTTTCCAGTCTACTTCTCCAAATTCAAATCAATGCGTTTTCAGTTGAAAAAGTGTGGTATAGATAAGAAAGATGAAAACTAGTTTTTCCATCCTTTCAAAGCTTGGACCTGAATACTTAGTATTTGTTTCAACTTTCCATGCCACCAAGTTGACAACTCAAACCTGTAAGATTACTTCATAGCAAAATTTCATGGAATCCTTGAATCAAGAGGAATACAAATTGGTCATGATGGGCACCATCAAACATTCCAAAGATCAAGATCTGGCTGCTGGAGATTCCAAGGTGGATTCCAAAGGGAATAATAATACTAAGAAGCCTCTATATAAAAAAGGAGACAGGTTCAAGTCTCATGAGGAGACCTCAACTCTGATAAAAATATTCCCATAAGAAGAAAGGTAAAGGTGAAATGAGCAAGTGCACATATTGTGGTAACGGATTTAGTTTTGAGAGTTCTTGCATGAAGAAGCAGATCGATATGTTGACTCAAATCCTAGAGAGACACAACATATCACTCCTAAAGGCACAAAGAAGAAGGAAGGAGGACCCCGTTTCGAAGATAAGGAGAGATTTCTTTCCCTGGTTGCAAGCACTGTAATATCTCCTTCCTTTATCATTGATTCTAATGCTTCAAGGTACGTGGTTTCAACAAGGGATTCCTTCTCCTCTTTCGATGATTCGAAAGATCCAAAGAGTTTGTTGGGAGACAACTCAGAAACTGAAAGTAAGGGTAAGGGTATGATATATTTTGACCATGGTTCCTTCAATAATTTATTGTATGTCCCAGGTCTTGTTGTTAATCTCTTTTCAGTCTATCATATGACCCACACTGGGTCTCCTAAGAAAGTTTTTTTACTCCCAATGATGTTGAAATCTCTGATATTGTGAATGGTAGAGTCATTTGTAAAGGTTTTGTGGACCACGGTTCAAAAGTGTATAGGTTCTCACACTTCATACCCTTCTCAAACCCCTCTTATCTTGTCACTCATGCTAATGACACTAGTAATATTTGGCATGGGAGAGTTTTTCATCTAAATTACAAATATCTTTTAGATTTGTGTGAAAAAGACATGGTAATAGGGATTCCCAATATAAATTTTTCCAAAGGAGTCTATCAGGGTTGCATCCTAGGAAAACACCCAAATCATAAATATGAGAGAGTCTATCATGAGAGAACCTCTACACCTCTTGAGCTCATCCATAGTGAAATTGATGTTCCTTTCCATCATATGTCCATGATTCAATCTAGGTATGTCCTAACCTTCATAGATGAATTTTCCAGATACTGTTGGGTATACTTCCCTAAACTCAAGTCTAAAGTTTTTTACACCTTCAAGGTTTTTAAAGCATT
The DNA here is from genome assembly GCA_001517045.1 of Pseudotsuga menziesii. NCBI lineage: Eukaryota > Viridiplantae > Streptophyta > Pinopsida > Pinales > Pinaceae > Pseudotsuga > Pseudotsuga menziesii. Next base: position 90,945 of record LPNX010966347.1, read on the forward strand.
GGTTGAGAACCAGTCTGGGAGGAAATTCAATATCCTCAAATATGATAATGGTGGTGAGTATGTCAATCCTGATTTCATTTAGTATTGTGAATATGCAGGTATCCATATGTAGCACTCTATTCCTTACACACCTCAAAAGAATGGTGTTGTTGAGAGGAAGAATAGAGCCCTCAAGGAGATGGCTACTTGTATGATGGAGTCTAAGACTTTTCCGCCAAATTTTTGGGTTGAAGCTATAAAATATGCATCCTACATTCAGAATATGGTTCCTCACAAAAAAATTTATGGAATCACTCCTTTCAAAGATTGGAGTGGACACAAGCCTGATGTGTCTCATTTCAAAAATTTTGGCTCAAGGGCATGGGATAGAATTCCATTAGAAAAGAGGAAGGATTTGGAACCCCAAAGTCAATATTTCCTATTTGTTGGGTATTCTGAATATTCCAAAGGGTATAATTTGATCAAATTTAGAATTCTAAAATCCTTTATTGAAAGGAGTGTTCAGTTTGAAGAAGACCTTATGCTAGCAGCAGAAATTGGAGAGTCCTCTTCACCACCTTGTCGCTATTGCAACTATCATCCCAAAAAAAATTTGATTTTTAGGGGCCCCCTACTCTTTTAGTTTTTTAGAAGGATTTGAAATTCTATCTTTATCTCACAAGATTTGTTTCATGAATTAATTTTTTTGCAAAAGAAGCTTTCTTTTCTTACTATATCGAATGCATCTTTGAAGTTCATACAACATATTGGAAGCGCAATGCTCTAGCTACCTGATTCTCTGTGTTTGCGCTTTCGAAAAGTATTGAAAAATAATCCCGATACATCAAATGTACTGTGGTATATGGTATTGAAAAACACTTTTCGATGATCTTGGATGCTTAGTCGGAAGCCTTTCCGACACATCGAGTCGCCCATGTCATTTCCTTTTTTGATGTCCGCAGAAGATTTTGTTATGGTTATATCCGTTGTTTCGGTTGTCTGTTTTCAAGTGTTCCGAGAGTCTTGTGATGTTTCTTGCCGTTGCTTCAGATGCATAGTCTGATGCATATCCGATGTCTTATCGCAGTTTGTTCCGATGCTGGAGCGGTCTTAGTGGTGTGTCTTACCGAGTGATCTTTTAAAGAATTTTACCTGTCTCGACAGATTAGTTGTTAACCGCCTGATCGACGTCGGGTATGTTCTTTTCAACCACCCAAGACCCTCTTGTCCATTAGCAATATTAGTTTCGATATGTTTTGGCACTAATGAGGCTCTCGCCCAAGGCCTTTTTATTATGCTCACCTGCGTTCAAACCTATTTAAGCCCGTAGGGGTTATTTCATGGTCATTGTTTCATGATCTTGTTATCCATTTGGAGTATGCGGAGCTGTTAGTAGACTGAGAAATTTTAGCCAGCAGAGATCACATGTTTTCTAGGTCGAAACAGCAGTCCAAGTAGGATCTCACTTATTACTTGTCATATTACTTGGCACGTTTTATAGAACATCTTGGTAGGGTTAGGTTTGGTGTCTTTTTTAATGAGGGTATTTAAACGTTGTGGTCGATATATATTTTTTTGTGTGTGTGAATTGTTGCTCTTGTTTGGTTAGCCAAGGCTTCCATTTCTTTTACCTACCCCAGCCGTTGTTTCCCATCACCTACCATGGGGATTTTCCTGGCATTCGTTGGTAGAGAGAGGGCAGTGGGAAGATGAGCGTTTATCCATCTGCACCACTCCCTCGTCTCATTAATCGAAGTATGGAGAGGTTGTGGCTGTTGGCCAGTCGAAAGAGGCATTTTTGCAAAATGCCATGAGAGGGATTTCCATTTAGGGCTGAAAACACTGGTTACCCATGAGTTTTTCTCCCATGGCATCTCCAAGTTGCTCCTTTTCTCATCGACAGTATTGATGTCGATGTGCTTAGAAATGTGTTACCGTGGGAACCGAAGAGCCGGTGCAGCAGATTCGATGCCTGTGAACCTTGTTCATTTTGCCCCTAGAAAAATTGAAGCATGTTGTGTGTTTTCTTTTTCATGAGAGCATGCTTAGGTTAGACACAGGAATTTAGTCATTATGCATCATGATGATTCGTTAAAGGAATTTTTGCTTAAAATCATTTTTGGGTTTAGTGTAGAGTTTATCAAAATGCAGTTACATGTTGGAATAGATTGAATCTAACATGATTTTGTATGATCAAAATAGTCTCGTCATTCATATAGCAACATGAATCAGAAACAAAACAAGAATGTGCAAGCTGCGGATGAAGAACCAGAGATAGAGATCATAACCTCAGTGGAAGTTATATATGAAGATACCAAATCTGTCATGGGTATCAAACCTGAGTACAAATCGGGGAAAATATATCAAATCATCACCAATCGAAGTGTCACAGATGCAGGATTGGAATATTTACCCATATATGCCAATATATAGAGGTCAGCAATCATGAAGGTTGCCACGCATCCATAACTTTTTCCATGTTCAGAAGTCATAGGCTGGATCCTCCCGAGGGCCAATGTAACAAAAAATATTTTGTCTAATAGTGAAGGACAGGGTTATGCTTCTTATAGCCCAACTTATGTAACTATGGCCTATAATATACCAATTCCCTAGAACTATCTAACTGAAGGATGGTTAAAAGACCTTAATCTATATGTTTTGGACAATGTCAAAAGAATGATGGTTCCTGGAAATAATTTTCATACAAGGCCATCCAGGGAGTATGAAACTACGAACCTTTGCACTCCCTATAGGTTGATAGCATTGATGTTGAACTAGATATTTGGAAGAGAAAATGGAAAGAAATTCAAACTGAGTTGGGTACCTGTAATTTTCTTTGTGGCCACTCAAGGCACCCTTTTCAACTAGGAAAATATGGTGTCTAACAGTTTGTCTTCATGCATAAGTGCAACACTGGGGGGAGTCTCGCAAAAGAATTTAGAGTTCTATATGAGCTCAATTCTGATCGACTATATTTTTTGTACACAGCTGTTCCCAGCTCTGAAGTGCCAATGGGATAAGGCCAAGTCTCTTGTCTATGCTGCATATCAGTTGTTGTGGGCACGCAAATATTTCAATCACTATAAGAGTATTTGTGAAAACTTCATAATGCCACTATACAAGATAATATTCCTTGCTGAGTGTGATTGCATGTCTGAAGAAACCTTGAATATTGTACAGGGTAATGGTCATTATTACCTGAAAAAGGAAGGTATGTATCTGAGGATGTTTGGCGGAACGAGGGCCCCTTCTCTTTTGCCAAAATACGTGATGGATTATGTTATTCACAAGGAAGTAGTAAGGAAACTTTACATTGATGTGGTTGGTAATTTCCTATCTGAACAGAAGAAGGTTGTGTATCCCCCAATCCCATTTTATATAGGGAGTTATAAGTTATCCAAAGTGAAGAGTGCATCAGAATTTGTAAAGGGGTTAGAGTACTTTCACTTTGGGGAGATAAGTTTCCACAGGAATGATTATGAGGATAAGGTTGCTAATTATTATGCTGCAGTAGGACTGCATTTTGAGTACGCAAACTACTGGGATAAAGATTAATAAATTTTCTGAAATGCACGCAATATTACAACATTGAGGAGGATATTTAAGCAAAATATAACTACAGTAGGTGGAAAGGGAAAATATATTGAGCAAAAAAAGAAACAAGAGGAGAAAATTGCTAAGAAAAGGGAAGAGGATGCACTCAGACTATCACAAGAAGCAGAACAATGGTTAGCAGAAGAAGAAGAAGAAAAAAGAAGATCCAAAGAAGAAGCCGAGAAAAGGTTAGCAGAATAAGAAGCTGCTAAACGGAATCAAGAAGAGAAAGCTAAGAAACAGCAGGAAGAGGATGAGAGGTTAAAACTAGAAGCAACTGACAAAGAAAAAGAACATGCAGAGAAAGCAGCTAAGGAGCTACAGAGAAAAGAGCAGTAGGAACAAGATCATGCAAATCTGGAAAAAAATCAATCTTATGATGATTTGATAGAATCCTCTGTCCCATCTAGTAGCAAATCCATGGGAGATTCAGCTCCGACATTATGGATTAAACTAATCCCTTTTATCCCATCACAAGAGGAGGGGGTGGCCAATTTAAATACCATTTTTTATGACAAGAATAAGAAAAGAATTGTCATGAGAACTGAGAAGAAAGTGGACACTGGGGAAAAGCAGGGAGTCATGAGAACTGAAACAACAATTGTTCATGGGACTGACAAAGATCCAACACTTATGGAAAGGGCAGGTGTAGCCTCAGCCCTAGCTAATGAAGATAATGTTGATAAAATAATGAATTATTTGGAACAATATCAAAAGAATATTGCTCAAATGAAGGAAACACTAAAAGGGGAAAGAGGTGAAGGTCAAAGTCTGAAAAGGAATCATGAAGATATGCTCAGTAATATTGAGAAATCAAAAGAGGCATGCCAAACTCTACAATCTGACAAATATGCTCTAGTATTATCAGTGAACATCATTGAAAGAGAGAAGAAAGACCTCGAGAAGCAGGTTGTGGAAGCAATACATAAAGGAGATACCGCGAGCAAAAGAGTAGAGGATTTGGAAGCTCAAAACCTTTTACTTAGAGAACAACTGCAAGTGGAAAAGGAGAAACAAATGGAAATTACTCCATTTCAAAATCAAGTCTCGATGCTGCAAAAAGAGGTAAATCAGGTTCTGCTGAGCCTTGCAGGGGAAACGTATAGAGTTAAGCAAATTGAGGGTAGATTGAAAGAGCTAGAAATCAGCTCAACACAATTACGAAGAAGATTATCGGATGTGGTAGAGCATGTAAAATATCAGTTAGTGTGGATAGAAACCCATTCAACCTTTCCAGCTAACATGCCTAAGAAATCTGCAGGAAGTCTTAAGATGGAGGTAGCCATACTGAATTTTGGGTGTATAACATCGGTCAGATTAAACACCACCATTGAGAAAACTATTGAAAAGTGTGCTGATTTTTACAAAGCCATACATCTAGTTCACAATCAGTGCATGATTCTAACAGACTCCCCAGATCAAGTTTTCCCAGTCAAGGAAGAACATCTGAAGAACTTGCAAGAGAGGCTGCAAAAATGAAAGGAAAGCATATCCCGGCTCAAATCTGTTAGTGAGGAAGACATCAAGATTTGGATTATACAAGAATCAGGTCACAAACTCTTGTTCAAAGAATATTTGAGTCAAAGTACACCCAAGGTGAAGGAAATCGAGTCTCAACTGTCAAAGCATGAGGTGGCAGTTCATGTATTGGAACCTGCAGAATACCTGGTCATCAGTGAAGAAGCACAACCTTGGGTCATTTTTGTCAAGACACTAACTGGGCCCACTTAGTTTTGTCTTATTCACAAGCTAAGGATTATTTAATATTTTGTATTTATTCCTTTCTAAGTGCATGCACTAGAAGACGAATTTTTTTAAATGAAGAGGTGTGGAAGCCCAAAAGTTTGTAGGGAAACTCAGGAGTCATTTTGTTTTGTATAAGTAGAGATGAAGTAGATGTTAGTGAGGACTTTTCCATGCTATATTTTTTTTGTGAAGTTTATTGTAAGAAGAACTACTTCCTTTTATAATAAAGAAAGCTATATTTTCTGTTGGAGAAGGAGTTGTGAAGTTTCAAATGCATGTTGTAGATTGGTTGAATGTCGAATTACTTCTGTTTCAGCTTATTCTACAAAATGTGAGATCGTTCTAACTTATGAATTAATTCTATGTTATGAATGATTTTATGAAACTTATGCAGTATATTGAGTGATGAATGTTTTAACTAATAGTGAGCTATCTCTCTGTTTATCTTTCTATGTGTATTCATGTATTCTGAATTATGAACAACTATCTGTAATATTATTTATGCATGTTTTATAGTACATTAATCATCATTAAATATAATCTTGCTCCCTAAAGATAGGGTAGATAGAATTAGTTAGCTTAGCATAGTTGTTATCTGTTTATGATTTAGAAGCAAAAGGGGTAATAAGACGAGAGGTAAGAACCTGTGCATCACGTTGTGAACTCTTTGATGTCTCTATCGATTGCACTTAAATTAGGCACTTCCATATCATATATAAAATAAAATAAATAAAATACACTTAAAATATGGAATGGGCTGCAACCGGTAAAGAAAGCTTAAACTGTTACTTGACCTATGATAGTCGGACCGTAAACTGGATGGATTCCCCATATCAAACAATAACGATATAATTGGGAACGTTTATTGGGGAGAATCCCTACTGTTGTTACCTGGGATTTTCAAGGCCTCAACAGTTTTTGGCACTAGAAGGAGGGTCGCTAGTGCATGGTTGGCCGAGGAAATTTCTTGTCTTGAGAACACTCCACCGGTCATAGTTCTGAAACCAGTTTCCCTAAGAGACCTAGTCATGAATAAAAAGTTACATAGTATCTCTACCCTATTTATAATGAGGTGGTTGATTATTTAAGGAGAATCACAAGGGTGTATGCAAAGAAGATTGGGGGATTTCCCATTATTCCTACCTTTCCTAGAAGAGAAGTTCGTAAGAAAGATCGTCCTTACCATGAGGATTCAGTGTTAGTGGAAAAATTTGAAGAGCTGGTAGAAACCACCTTGCAAGAGATTGTACAACCTCTAAATCAGTTAGGACCATAGTCCCCTCACTGATCACCTTTTCGAACCCTTGTCCAGTATCCACCTCAATATCCACCTAGAATCATGGCAAACATGAATGAAAATCAGCCTCCTCCGCCACCTCCTTGGAGAGCTATATCCCCTTTAAACCTTTCTCCTCCATTACATGCCATGCCTCAGAATTTTGATAAGTCATTGCCCAAGTTTGAACCGAATGAATGATTTTTGTGGATGATCATTTGCAAAGTTTTTACCTAGATTTGGAAGGTTTACAAGCAGCTAAGCATGAAGACGTAGTCTATATATTGTTCCCACGTACTCTCAAGGGTAAAGCAGCCTCATGGTATTTTTCCCTACAGGAAAACTCAATCCCAAATTGGAACACCTTTGAGAGATTGTTTAGAAACAAGTATGGAACCTAGAAAACTATTATTGCTTTAATGAAAGAATTGCTTTCCATCGGAAAGGAAAAGAAAGAAAGTGTGCATAATTTCACTCAGAGGTTTGCTTCCTATCTGAATAACTTTGATGCAGCTATAAAACCTGCTGAGAACACCTTAATTGAGTATTACACTTCAGCTTTTGGTCTCGACCTAGCTGTGTTTGTTAAAAGATCAGTTAATCCCACCTTAGTGGAAACATATGAGGAAGCTGAGAAAGTGGAAGCTGAAATGGAGAGTATAGACCAATATCCTGCACAATCAGAGGAAAAAAATTTTGGAAACAGAAATCCTTTGTTGTTAACTAAGCCTAAAGATGAGTGGACACAGGAATTAGATGGTGTGGTAAAAATGGTGTAGAAACTTTCAAATAGAGTAATTGATCTGGAAAATGATAAGGAGGCCCATAATCAATTCAAACCTTATTACAAAAAGAGAGATGACAATGGTCCATCCAAACCTCCCTCTCATAGTCCCTCTACTATGAACTTAACTAAAGTGGGGATGGAAATTTTCTGTACATTCCATCAGCAACCTTGTTCTAAAACAAACTTCCCACAATGGATAAACTCTATGAATTTAGTGATGAATCAATTACTAGATTCCAATTTAACGAAAACTATGGATGGAGGAGAGAAAGATAAAAAACCAACAGAGATACAAGAAGAAGATACTATGTCTTTATGGGATTGCACACCCTTGTTTAGTATAGAGGATGAAGGATTCACTTAGGAAGAAAAAACATCAGAAACAAATGTGACAACAAGGAGTCAGTGCCTATTGAAAGAGAATAACACGATAATGCACAAGATAAAGAAACTTCAGGAGAACATGAAAAAAATCAAGAATAATACTCAAACCGTTAATATACCAGAGTTTGTCATCACGAGTTACAATAAGGAAATTGAGGTTGTCATGGGGTAGTTTGAGGATTTATTGTGGGAGTTATGGTGCTTTTTAGAAACGCTAGATGGCATGGTACATAAAGAAAGTTACAGATGAGCATTAAATGTTCGTAACTACAAGAAAAAGTGCCCAGAGGATTCTAGAATAAGATGAAAGATAATTTGAGTGTTGAACCTTAGTGTTTTCATTGATGTCAAAGGATGCACAAACTAGTTTGATGAAGGTTTAGTGCCAAAAAATAAATATGTCAAAGGATGCACCAACAATATTGATGGAGGTTTAGTATAAAATGATAAAGATGTCAAACAATGAACATTGTTGAACCCTTATGTTGTCAACAAGTTTAATAAGAGTTTGATGTCAAAAATATGAGATGAACCATCATTGAGAGGAGATTTTTTTGGTGAGGACTGTCTCGACAATGTTTCAAACCGTAGATGCATGTCCATCTTCAAGAGAGTGAGGCTCACAATTTACACATTAACATTTTTGGAGTGTATAGAGTTTATATTGCTAATGTCAAGATAAGTTGAAGTGGAATAAAACTCTAAAACCCACATGAATTCCGGAAATTAACCATGGCAAAATTGAATATTGATTGATAGATTAGATATGATACATTTACAATGGTTGGACTTATATATGTCCATCGTGACTTTCCAACCTACAGTCATGACTCTTTGATAATTATTAATTAATAATTAATATTATTTATTAATATTATTTTAATATTTATATATTTTATGTTCGTTACATTGCCTTCCCCTTAAGGGAAGCTTTGTCCTCAAAGCTTGTTTAGTGAAGGACTTCTCAGTTATGAATAACGTCTTGCCATGTCTCTCTGAGCTTGTAAATTCGACACTTGATGAGACATGGTGATATAATTTCTGAATCCTTGAACTGAATTGTCGCATTTCCTCGGGAGTGATCCATCCAAGATTTACTTTCATCCGAGCTACCTGTTGGTCTCCTTGCTGGATAAAACTTCTTCTTTTTTGTTTATGTTGTAGATTTTGTGTTCCTTCGCATTTGACATTGTAACCTCTCTATTTATGTACATTTTGACCCTATCGTTGGTCAAAATGAATTTTATAGTTAGGGTGTCGATAAGGATTTTTTATTGTTTCTTCATTTGCTGGATTGACTTCTTTTTTATCTGTATTGATGACTGGATTTGTATTTTCTTTGTTTTGCTCAACTTGTTTTTTTTAGCACAAAATTTTTGATGTCCTCTTCTAAATGTGCACCAACTTGTTTCGGACTAAATCTCTAGCATCCTTAAGATTCCTGATCATTTCTTCTTGCATTTTCGCATCGTCTTTAAGCTCTAATAGTTTCTTCTGTAGATCTTGATTTTCCTCTTCTATCTTTTGATGGTCTTGTGCCCTATCTTTCACCTTCTTGATTTCAAAGAGCAACTTATGGTTATGATCTCTTAAACGATATATCTCTTCTTCTTTGTCCTTGATGACTTTATCGAATTCTTTCAGCATATTTTGTCTTGATTTTTTATCTTCTTGTGAAATCATCTTCGAAATGTCTTTGAAATATTCAGATGACACATCCTCGGAATCCGATTTCATTGAAACATATTTCAGTTTGATTTGTTTCTTCTTATATGGAAATGTTAAAAAAAAAATCTTCATATTTAAGATGATTGCTCCCAATGTTTCCATCCACGATAAGCCGAGAATGATGTCAACTTCATTTAGATAAATACACATAACATTGAATTGGGATGTGAACTTATACTCATCAATTGTCAGTTCTAAGTCCCTAATGGCATATTGCTTCCCACCATATTTATTTTTCTTTTCGATTATACTTAGATCTAGGACGAGTAATTGATTTTCCAAGCTGACGTTAATGTGATTTTCCTTGTTGGTTTGGAAAATAGTGATGCTAATAGGATTTCTTTGAATAATCCCTTCAAGTTTTAGAATGTCAATGGCTACCTTTGAGTCAGTCTTTTGGAATCTTCCTTTTTTGTCACCATGAGATTCCATTTTTGTGTTCGAAGGTGAATAGTCTTTGACTTTCGGCGATAATTGATCTTCCCTTGACTTCTTCGGCAATAAATGGTCTTCGGATTTTTTGATGATAGGAAAGTATTTGACTTCGAATTCTTGAATAATAATGGTATTCTTTCTTTTTTTGTATTAAATAATAATTGTAACTATTACAATTATTAATATTAATAATATTTTTCATAAATATAATAATAATATTAACAAGGCACTTGGATCTCCACGTTGGTTAATCTTTTGATTTAGATTAACTTCTTTGTGGATTGTGTGTAGATTAGGTGGTTGAGAAGAATGATTGTTAACTTCCCCACCTAGGTTCAAATCTCACTTCTTTATGCACTTCTAGCTTTTATGTTATTTAATAAAGAGAATTAAAGACTAAACTCAACCTAATTAAGGTATGAGTTATTATTTAATATCCAATAACCTTTCAATAAGTAATAAACTTAATTAAGGTGTGAGTTGGTTTGTTAATAAAACCAAGGGTTTGTTTTATAAAACCACGGGTGTTTGTTTTCTTCTTTCCCTTTTTTTATGGGATCTTCTTCCTTCTTATCTTTTTTTATTTTTATTTTTACTTCTTCCTTTTTTTCTTTTTTCTTTTTACGTCTCACTTTTTTTCGTTTTACTCTCTATTTTTATGGTCAAAGACCCAATTCAAGAAACCTAGAATAATGGCTAAAAGCCGATAAAATGGCCAAAGGCCGGAATCTAACCAACAAGGCTCTAATACCACTTGAAGTGGACTAAAACTCTAAAACCCACATGAATTCCAGAAATTAACCACAGTAAAATTGAATATTGATTGATAGAATAGATATGATACATTTACAATGGTCAGACTTATATACGTCCATTCGTGACTTTCCAACCTACAGTCGTGACTCTTTGATAATTATTAATTATCTATTAATATTATTTTTAATATTTATATATTTTATGTTCGTTACATAAGTCAACCCCAATTAATAATTAATTAATTAATTGGGTTTTGACTATCGTTGATAGTGTGAGATTTAGGGTTATTCCTTATGACCCGTACAACTAGTATCCAAGCTTCCTTAAGCTTCAAGCCATCATCCTTGTTTAGGTTATCCAAAAAATTTCTCAATCTCAAGAGCTTCCCTTATTCTCCTTTTGTAGTAATGAGGGATAGATGCCAAGACCTCTGCATTCTCAAACCACACATAATGTTTCATGTTATAACAGTGTTCAACAATGGAATATTTCTTAATCTGTTCATGATGGACATCGACAGTATGTTCTTTCAACCTTATTCTTATGGAGCATCATGTTTCCCCAATGTATTTCTTTCCACATGAGCAGGGGATCACATACACACATTTTTGCAATTTCAGGTCAATGGGATCTTTGGCCAACTCTAGCATGTTTCTAAGGGAGTTTGGAGGGGAGAAAGAAACTTGTATGTTTCTCCTTCTTATAATCTTGGCAATCTTGTCCGTAGTTCCATGTATGTAAGGGAGAATGGTATTTTTTACAAAGTTGTCTTGCCTCTAATTTCTTGTTTTAGCACTACATGCTTTTCGAAAGGTGTCGGTGATTTGTTTATGTTTGTACCCATTACTTAAAAGGGACAACTTTAGATGTTCTAATTCATCTTTTAGATGGTATTTTTTTAGATTCTTAGTGCTCGAGTGGACAAAGTGTTGATTATCCTAATCATTTGTGTTGGATGGTGATGGGAATCTGCATGTAAGTATATTTCCGTGTGTGGTTTCTTCATGTACCCTTGATGGGATAGGGAACCATCCTGCTTCTTTGTGGTGAGTACATCAAGGAACAGAAGGCAATTGTTCTCCTCCTTCTCTATGGTGAATATCATGCTATTGCATTGGTTATTCAAATTATTTGTGAAATCCATTAACTTTTCTTCGCCATGTGGCCAATTTCTGTATACATCGTCCACATATCTCAACCACCATTTTGGTTTGAGGGGAAGATACAATTTATTTTTTCTCTAGATATTCCATAAAAATGTTTGCGACCATAGGTGAGAGAGGTGACACCATAGTGACTCCTTCTATTTTTTCATATATTACCCCTCTAAAGACAAATAAAGTTGATCTGAGACATATTTCCATGAGCTTGGAAATCTCATCATTAGAGAATCCTCTTACAACATCGATAAATTTATCAATTGGAATCATGGTGTAGAGGGATACTATGTCAAAATTTACTAAGGTATCATTCTCACACATTTTACAGTCCTTCATCATTTCAACGAGATGTGTAGATTCATTTATAAAGGAGAAGTTGTTTCCTATGAGGGTTTTAAGCTTCATCATGAGATACTTCACCAATGCATATGTGGGTGAGCCTATTGTGCTAACAATAGGCCTCAAAGGATTTCCATCTCTCCAAAAATGCTAATGTGAAATTTGTGAGCCTCGCTCTCCTCAAGATGGACCTGCATCTAGGGTTTGAAACGTCATCGAGACATTCCTCTCCAATGCATCCTCCTCTCAATGATTATTTCACCTACGTAAAAATCATATATCAAATTGCGGCCCTCCATGGAAGGGATGTGCAACAAGATATTTGGCTATTTGAGAACTTAAGGGCTAAAATCGTGCGTCATACAGCTTAAAAGGATTTCTTGAAAAAATTTCATGACAATGGTATTACTCTACTCTTTGCTAAGGTCACGCATAGTCTGAAGGAGAGACATACATATGCCTTCACAAATCTTAGCCTCTTACTTATCAGAGGTGAAATCAAATGCACAAGGCATGAACTGGACACCCTCTCCACTAAAGCGTGCAACTTACACTTGTCCCTTGCTGTGAGAGTTCGTATCGATCTCTGAATGTTGGTTGAATCCAGAACAACACTAAAATAAAAATGTGCTCTCTCCCAAACTTCTAGCAGATGATCCATGAAATTCAATCACCTCACCGAGAAGCAGCAATGTCCTGCATTAAAGAATTGTGTTTTTAATCTTGCAGAGACAGATCTAGTTCAATACGACAATGAGCTTCTGCAGAAATATCAACTATGTCGTGGCTCCCAGGAAGATTCCATTAGAAAAAATCATTTATTGTGTTGAAGATACGATTAAGGATCTGTTGGATGACATTGCCGAGGATATTCACCAAGAATGTGCTATTGTACTTAAGAATGGAAAACCTCCCAGGAGAAATTTAACCAGAGACGAGGTTGCTTCTCTCAAAACGCTAAGGGAAAGAAAGGACATCATGATCTTAAAGGCAGACAAGGGTAACACTATCATAATCATGAAGACTCAGGAGTACAACATGAAAATGAATGATCACTTAGAGAGTGGAAGCTATAGAAAATTACAAGGTAACCCTATGAGAAAAACTATTAAGAAAATATCATCAGCAATTAATAAGTCCTCGCTTGATGATGATCTAAAGAAGAGACTCATTCTAAAGGATGTTTTGTTACCTCGCATATATGTCTTACCAAAAATTCATAAGGCTAGCAATCCTTTGAGACCTATTGTCAACACAATAGGCTCACCCACCTATGCATTGGCAAAGTACCTCGCGATGAAGCTTAAACCTCTCATAGGAAACGACTTCTCCTTTATAAAAGACTGTACACATCTCGTTGAAATGATGAAGGATTGGAAAATGTGTGAGAACAATACCTTAGTCATTTTTGAAATAGTATCCCTCTACACCATGATTCCAATTGATAAAGTTATCAATGTTTTGAGAGAAGTCTCTAATGATGATATTTCCAAGCTTGTGGAAATATGTCTCAAGTCAACTTTCTTTGTCTTTAGAGGGGTAATATATGAACAAACAGAAGGATTTGTTATGAAGTCACCTCTCTCACCTGTGTCCATAAACATTTTTATGGAATATATAGAGAAGAAAGCAATTGAATCTTCCCCTCTCAAACCAAAATGGCGGTTGAGATATGTGGATGATGTATACAACAATTGGCCACATGGCGAAGAAACGTTAATGGATTTCACAAAGCATTTGAATAGCCAATACGATAGCATCAAATTCACCATAGATAAGGAGGAGAACAATTGTCTTTTGTTCTTTGATGTACTCACAACAAAGAAGCAGAATGGTTCCCTAGCCCATAAAGTGTATAGGAAGAAAACACACATGGACAGATACTTACACGCAGATTCCCATCACCATCTGGCAAAAAATATTCGGATAATCAACACTTTGGCCACTCTAGCACTAATAATATCGGACAAAGACCATCTAAAAGATGAATTAGAATATCTAAATTTGGAATTCTAATTAATGGGTACAAAGATAAAAAAAAATCACTGACACCTTTCAAAAAACATGTAGCGCTAAAACAAGAAATCAGAGGGAAGAAAACTTTGTAACAAAGACCATTCTCCCTTACATCCATGGCACTACGGATAATATTGCCAAGATTCTAATAAGGAGAAACACAAAAGTTTCTTTCTCCCCTCCAAACTCCCTCAGAAACATGCTAGACTCGGCCAAAGATCCCATTGATACAAAACTGCAAAAAGGTGTGTACGTGACCCCCTTCTCATATCGAAAGAAATACATTGGGGAAATAGGATGTTCCATAAGAATAAGGTTTAAAGAACATACCATCGATGTCCATCATGAACAGATTAAGGAATCCGCCATTACCGAACACTGTTATAACACAAAACATTATATGTGCTTCGAGAATGCAGAGGTACTTACGTCTATCCCTCATTACTACAAAAGGAGAATAAGAAAAGCTCTTGAGATCAAGAAATCTGTGGATAACCTAAACAGGGATGATATCCTGAAGCTTAAGGGATATTGAATACCAGTTGTACGGGTCATAAGGAATAACCCTAACTCTCACACTATCAATGATAATCAAAACCCAATTAATTAATTAATTATTAATTATTTAATTATTAATTGGGCCTGACTTATCTTGACATTAGCACTATAAACTATATATACTCCAAAAATGATAATGTGAAAATTGTGAGCCTCGATCTCCTGAAAATGGACCCACATCTAGGGTTTTAAATGCCGTCAAGACAATCCTCGCCAATGCATCCTCTTCCCAATGATGATTTAACCTGCGTAAAAATCAGATATCAATATGAGATGAAGCCAATTTGAAAATATACATAGAGTAGAAATCTGGAAGATTGGAGAATGCACAAAATCCCACCTTTGCATGGGACATATGTACGAACATACCACCAAGTTAATTGGAGATAGTGCAAAAAACCCCACAAAGATGAATTATCAAAGGACACATGCCAACGCATAACTAATATGATGGTTAACTTGTTCAAGAAGCAAGCAAGTTGGGGTTTTATCAAGTAAGAGGAATTTCAACTTGTGGACACATCTCCCGAAATAAAAAAAGTATTAATAAGCAAGAGATGGAAGCATTAGGTAAGCGTGTGGAGTGAAAACTTGAAGATAATATATTTTGGAAAGCTTTGAATTCTTGGGGTATCAATGGCTCATTGATCATAGAATAAATTTATACAGTAGATCCAAATTGTGTAGATCAACAGAAAATGAACAGTAAGAAAAGCACAAAGTATAAGGATACTCGGAATCAATATGTGAAAAATTTTTACAGTGTAAATGGCGCATACTGCACAACCATTGAAGTGACACGGTATTGCAAAAACACATATATTCAGATCATTATAATGAACATAAAATGAGATTATAATTAAATAATTTATAGTTAGGTTAGTATGAAAGGTGGTGTCTCCTCATCATGAATGTCCAAGCCATATTTAAAGCCAAGACATCATTGTAATATTCATCATCTAATATATTATTCATATTTAATTATTTAAAATGATAGTCGTATTCGACTACTAACGGACCAACCGGATTCCGTTGCTCCATTTGGTATTAGAGTGGATTCACTCCTGCACTCTGAGCTCGGACTCGGCTCATCAATTCTTACTTGAGCTCGAACTCGGCTCATCAATTCCTGATTTCTTCTGCTGCTCCATTTCATCCATATCTCTTTCCACTCCGCTGCCCTCCCTTGCCATTATTTACACTTTGTGTAAATTTCATTTTTAGGGTTTCCCTAGGATACAGGACATTGTCCAAAAACAAAAAAAACATTAAAAAAAAAAAAAAGGTAAAGGATTGAAAAGAAAGAAGAAAGTTAAAAAGAAAAGATTAAAGAAAAACAAAGTAAAAAACAAAAAAAAAGGAAAAAGAAAGTTAAAAAAAAAAGATAAAGTAATATTAACACATGGTTGGTGTTGGTAAAACAATTATGGAATCAAAGCCTCCTTTCAATTGGAGCTAGTAAAACAATCAGGGAGTCATATCTTCCTTCCAATTGGATTTGATTAAACAATCAGGGGGTTGCATCCTCCTTCTAGTCGGTGCTAGTAAATATAATTTGGATTCAGTGCTTTCATTCAGTTGCATCTGAAGAAATGAAGATCTAATTATTTAACATGATGGTACCTAAATGCTATGAGTTGGAGATTCTGCAAAATGGATAGATATTTATTCAGGTTGGTGCCTAAATTTTAGGAGGTTGTTGCTTGCACAAATAGAAGTCTTTACAGGTTGGTGCCTATAATCAACAAGTTGCTACTTGCACATCAAGTTGGTGCCTAAGTGAGTTAGTGCTCACAATTGAATATTGTTGTCTTCCACTTTTATATATATATATATATATATACAAGATTACTTTCACATATTTTGTGTGCAACTGTGTCCATTGGTATTTCTATAGAAAATGTTTAAACTGCAAATTTTAACGAGTGGTAAAATTGTAATAATCTGTGCAATATACTTATTCACCCCCCTCTCAGTATATATCAATTCCAACATTGAGGCGATGAAGGAGGTTATAAATAAGGATCAAACTATAGAAGAAATGATCCTTCTGGCCAAGTTGTGAGAGAAGCTACAAGTTTAACCTCTGAATGTTAGACCCATTGAAAATAGGTTTGAATCTAAATCATAAACAACCTTTGCATAAATTAATTTTATTGCATTAATAGAAATACATTATTGATGTCATTCTTGTTGGTGTTTATTAAGTGGTATCTCATTGTTCATTTTTTGTGTGCATTCTTATCTGTAACCTTCATCCAAAAGGCCACATGTGCATTAGTTGGTATTGGGGAAGGAGTCTCGTGTATGAAAAAGGTTGCAACTCCAGTTGTGGCTAGGTAGAGTTGTGGAGTTAGGGTGAAGAATCTAATTGCGGTTGAATAGAGTGATTAGTTATTTGATTGAAGGAGAAATGTCTTAGAGAGGTGTTAATATATGTGGTGGAGGATGAATACTAGCATAGGCACATGGGTGACAATTAACCATAAAACATTCAAAGAATGTGTTCAGATGATGAGGAATCTAAAAAATGAGTTAGATTCTATGAAGGAAGTCCATATGAGGATATTTTTGGTTGAAACACTTTACCATGGTGATGTGGAATATGAAGAAGAAAACATTGTGGAGGAAGCATAAGAAGATCGAAAAGATAGACTCCTAAAAATTTTGTCGAAGATGAACGGTAGATCTAAGATGGAGGTGAATAACAATTCAGGAAGTTTAAATCCAGAAGAACTAATAGAATGAGTAAGAGAAATGGAAAAATATTTTGATATGGAACAAATTGAAGACACCAAGAGGGTTAAAGTGGATTTCTTAAATATAAAGGGTTGTTCCTCATTATGGTAGGAAAATGTAAAAGATGACAAAGTTAAGAAAGGGAAATATAAGTTCAAAACTTGATACAGAATGGTTGCCAAGTTGAAGGATAAATTCCTTCCTTTTGATTATATGATTACCTTATTTAGTGAATTGCAGAATCTGAGACAAAAGGAGTTGATTGTTCAGGAATTCACTAAGAAATTCTATAGATTTTCCATAAGGTCAGGATAAAAAGATGAAGGAGAAGAAGATGTGGAAATATATGTGAATGGATTCTATTGGAATTATTATATACTGCGAGGGGGGTAAATCGGTATATTACGCATATTATACTATTTTTCACTTAACAAAAATTTTGCACCTTAAAACTTTTCTACAAAAACAATAATGGATACAGTTGCGTACAAAATATGTAGAAATAAGTTTATATCAAAGTATATCTATATATATAAAAATGATTACATATGTGAGAGAAAAAAATATCCAATTGTGAGCACCAACTCACTTAGGCACCAACCTGATTTGCAAGTATCAACCTGTTGATTACAGGAACAAACCTGTAAATACTTCTATCTGTGCAAGAACCAACATTTTTGAACTTCAGGAACCAACCTGCATAGATATATGTCTCTTGTGTGCAAGCATTAACTAGCAATATTCAGGCAACAACCTGTTGAATACTGAGATCTCTGTTTGTTTTAATCAACTACAACTGAATGGAATCACGAATTCCTGATTATATTTACCATCATCGACTGGAAGGAGGCTCTCAACCCCTAATTATTTTACGATCTCCAACTAGAAGGAACTTATGTCTCCTTGATTGTTTTACCAACACTAACTTGAAGAAAGCTATGACTCCTTGATTGTTTTAATAGCATAAAGTGGAAGGACTCTATAACTCCCTTTCCTTTCCCCTTCTTTCCTCCATGATTGTTTTACCAGATCCAACTGGAAGGAATATATGACTCCCTTTCATTGCCCCTTCCTTCCTCCCTGATAAGAATAGGGCCTGATGAGAGTGATCATATCATAAATAAAGGAAAGGAAAGATGAATACAATATCTAGGACAATTTCCATATTCGAGTCACAATGACTTATTGAGAAGTCGTGAAGATGACCAACTAAAATATGCATAGTGCTAAGGTAACTGAGGTTTTTGTGTGATGGTTGGAGGATTTATTGCAGGAGTTATGGAATTTGATATAAATTCCATGTGGCGTGGTACATTAAGAAGGTTGTAGGTAAGAATTAAATGTCCATAGCTACAAGAGGAAGCACCCAAATTCTTCTAGAAGAATATGAGCAGAAATTTGAGGCAGTGAGGGAGGTTATAAATAAGGATCGAACTCCATAATAAATATTCCTTCTATCCAAATTGTGAGAGAAGCTACAATTTTAACCTCTAAATGTTAGACCAATTGAACAAAGCATTGACTCTGAATTGTAAACTTGACCTTTGTATAAATTGATTTTATTAAATAAATAGAAAGAAACTATTGATGTCATTGATGTTGGTGTATATTAAGTGGATATTAATTGTGCATCTATTGCGTGCATTTTGATCTGTGACCTTTGTTCATAATTCCTTGTGTGGATCATAGAGGTTTCACTTATTTAAGAACATAACTACAGTTTGATATTTTTATTGTTCAGCATTTCAATCCATACTTTTGGATCATCTTTAGGAGACTTAATGAATATGAAAGGATAACGATTCAAAGGTCACTAATAAATACAATGAAAAATCATTATTTATTCTTTTATTTGCAATCTAGTTAACTTTTAATTATTATGGGCTATCTCACTTGAAAAGGGTTTTCATGGTATTTTTATTCTGAAGAAAGTGGATAACTAGCTTCCAAGTATCACTTAATTTAGTGCCCTCGGAATCTGAAAATATTAAGTGTCCAATCTAACCATTAGTCATTCAATGATAACTAATATTTTTCAGCTAACGTGATATTTAATAATACAGTGCACTTCGCAATGCTTTGTGATTAAATTCACTTAACTAAACACTTATTCTTATGAAAATCATATTTTATAGTCCATTCTTCATAAGTGAAATGTGAGATGTGTGAAAAGATCAATAGAGAAAAATACCAACAAAATCACACCAAAAGTTGATGACAGAGTTCACCAAACACCCTAGCTACATCTCTAGATCCACTCCCAAATAGTGAGACCTCTCTCATTAATCTCAAAATGTTGAAATATACACAAAGAAAGGCTTACAATGCAAATGTTGAAAGCACCTTTCAGTTCTACAACTCAGATGCAGAAATAGAAACCACCACTGGATTCTTTAGGAATTTTTGAGACTTTTAAATATAGACACTGTTATACTTGGCTCAATAGCAAAGGATCTAAAAATACCTTTCAAATTGGTTGCACATACTCAAAAAACAGAATCCATGGTTGTGTTCCTCTCAAAATTATAAATATTTCGAGTATAAATTGATCATGTAGTGCTCTGGTTTTTGTAGCAGAGCACTAAGTCCATTATCAGCTAACTCGACTATGTACTAAGATCATTCTAAGCTAGTTTCTCCAAATTTCAATAAAAGAATCTAATTTTTTTGAACTATATGCTCATAGTTTATTCAAGTTTATTTATTTTTTCTTATTCTAGTCATTTTCAACATACCCTTTTCAACATGCATATATAAGAAACTATTTTACACTAAATAATAGGATTTTCTTTGCGCATATTTCAACATAAGTTAGAATATGATAAACTAATAGTTAACCAGAAGAATACCTGATGCTCGTAGATGGTAGAAGACCTCCCTTTGATCCCGTACAACTTGTCCACCTCAGCCTCCTTCGTACTTAGAAACTGGCTGAATAAACCACCCTACCAACTAGCTCGATCATGTTGGACCTAGGAAATCGACAAAATTCCTATCCCCCGAGCCCAAAAACTGATAATTGCAATCACAGCTTCCAATAACATCTTCCTTGTTATATTTCCCCTATGCCATAGTTTTTCCCTTCCTCTTTTCATACTTTTCCCCTTCCTCTTTTCAACAAGGTTTTCCCCTTCCCTTTCAAATTCTTTTCCCCAAAACCCAGATCGAACATCCCCCAAAATCCATCAATTTCTTCAGTTTATACCTTCTTCCACCTTCCTTTTCCTTCCCCTTTCTTCCATTGCCTTTCCTCCAGCATTCATTTCGATGACCTCTTTTTATTGTTTAATTCATATATTAAAATATTATGTGTTTTGTACTTATTTCTTAGGCAGTCAAATGGTATTAATGCTAGTTCAGATTTAATTAAAGGATGGAATGTACATCCTTAAAGCATTCTAGAACTTTCCAATATATGACGGTGGACTCATTATTAACCTTATACTTTGTTTAATATGTCAAATAAGTTTAATAATTAATAGTTGTCACATTGACTCTTCGTGAATTGAAGTGAGAGTTTGATTAATTTATAAAATCTATTCTTGAATTCTTTGTCATATATGGCAGTAATTTTATATTTATTTTTATGAATCCTATCTTGACGCATATGGTGCATTCAATAAGTTAATAATATTTCACAGGGTTTTTGATTAAATCATTTTCTTAATATGAACCGAGTAATCAGTTTTTTTGACATATTCATTTATGTATTTTGTAATGAACAATCATTTTAGTTTAATGGAAACCTGATAGTAATAATACTAATATCAATTACTACTTATCGTAATTGATAACATTACTGCTACTACTACTAATAATTAATAATAATTTTATTATTAATTGATTTCAATTAATAACACCAACATCTATCTTTTTAATAATAATACTATCATCAATTACCATTTATTATCATTAAAACATTACTACTACTAATGGATTTTGGACTCCTGATGCTTACAGCAACTCACGGAGGCTCTGCTAGGGATTTGGCTCCTTAGGGGCTCCAGCTAGGGATTTAGCCTGATGCCCATTCCCGGTCAGCAACTCCCCTGCTTCTCCTCTCAGTGAACCCTCGACGGCTCCTCTTCGCCTTGCTTGCTTTCCCCCATTGTTGCTTCTGTGGATGTTCCTCGTTCTTTCAGTGAGACGGTCAAGCGCAGCCTCGGTTCCAGTCCTCCTTTGATAGAGGTGCATGAAGCCCCTACTCTCACCATTTCTGTCATTCAATATGCTATGGATCATGCTGTGCATTACTCGTCTCATGCTTTGGTTTGCAGGTTCAATGGACTCTGGCCCAGGTTATCAGATCTGCACTCTTGGGTCTCCTCAGAATGGAACCCTCTCTTAAAAGAGGGATCCATCATTTTCCCCTGTGCAAAATGGTTTTTTATTTTAATATTTGTTGCTATAGAAGATAAATATCTAATCTATGGCTCAGGTCCATGGCTCTGGGGCAGGTCGGGTCTGTCCTTGCAACCCCGGTCCCCTTCCTTTGATGCTTCAACGGCTGTTATCTCTTCGGCTCTAGTCTGGGTGAGGCTCCCAAATCTTCATCTCCATTTTTTGGGTCTCTCCTCTCTGCAATCCATCAGGAATGCCATCATAAATTTTCATAGCAGAAGTCAAGAAACTAGACTGCCTTCACCACCTATGCCCAGGTTTGTGTGGAAATGGATTTCAACAAAGGATTTCCAGTGGAAATAATCTTGGATGGAAAGGGATATTATTGGACTCAAAATTTAGATTATCAGCAAATCCATTTCAGATGTAGAGCTTGTTATGAGACAGGGCACTTATCCCTCAACTACAAAAAAAATTCGGAGAAAAATAAAGAAAGGAAAAACCATCGGAAGCCTGCCTGGTGGATCGGTGCAAATTCTAACCACTAGTTAATCTGCAAGGACCAGGATCTCCCAAAAGGAACTCCAGATGATGAAAATAGCAGTATCTCATCTCACCTTTCGAAGGAAACTCCAATGGATGAAATCAATAGTGAACCAGTTTAGCATCCCACGCAACCCTTCCCTTCCAAGGAAACCATGGAGCCACCAAAAAATCCTACCGCATCAAGTTGGGCAGATCAAGCAAATAAAGAAGACCCTCTAAACTCTCCTCATGTTAGCCAAGTAGCAAGTAAAGTCCAAGAAAACACCAAAGAATGGATGAAAGTCTCAAAAAAGAAGAAGCCCCCTCATTCAAGGAAACCTATAATAACGTGAAGCCACTCCAGCATCGTGAAAGAGTTCTCGACTTAAATTTTGTAAAGACAGCAGTATCAATCTTTGACAACTGTCTTTCAAAATCAATATGAACTATGTAGATTTCTCTTCAGTGGTTATGCCACTGTTGTTTTAATTCAATCCATAACCGTTTTTGTCTAAAAAAATTTAAAAAAACATTACTACTACTAATAAAAATAATAACAATAATTAATAATAATTTTATTATTGATTGATTGCAATTAATAACATCAACATTTATTTGTTCAATTGCTAAGTACCCTAGTACTAATCTAGTACACTTTTCTTAATAAACAAGGTACATTTACTGGCTTAATTAATCACGATTAATAGTTAACCATAAAACTTTCCAAGGTTTAAGGTTTATTAATGATATTTCATATTGGAGGCACTTCTCTTAATTGTTTATTATGGTGTCTACATACAATTAGCAATTAGTTTTGTTTACTTTTTCTTATACATGCCCTTACAACTAAACATCCATTATCTGCATTGATCAATGCGTAACTATCATATTTGCCTACTACAATTTATATGATTATTCGACATGTTATGTATTTGTATATTGATACTAGTGTGCATGCACAAGGTGTGCATGCATGGCCAGTACATGCACATGTCGACAATGTACTATAACATACATCATATTTCCTATGCCTAATTGCTAACTAATACTAATAATCCTTCACGCAAGAAAAACAAGTATACAAATATAAGATAATTGATTTAACAATTACTCTCTTTTATGGTTTCATATCTTATATGTGTGTTCTTATTAACTTAATCAGTCAAACAAGATGGGTACCTACTACCACTAACTCAGTATTAGAAAACGTCCAACCCTCAACAATACTAACTATCATATCCTCCCATCCTAACCTACGTTTGCATACTCCCTTTCCTTCCTCTTCTAGAGCAAAGTGGATTCCAGTTATATTAACCTAACCACATAGATCCTGACAGCGGTAGCGTCGGCTAACTAGAGGGCATACCCTCTCCTAACAGGAATTTGATCATCGACATCACAACAACATGGGGAGTGTGTCTCGACACTTCCCTCCCACGAACCCGAGTATCATAATGACATAGGGTCAGAAATACATCCATCCCTCTCAACATACTGGGTCAATACTCCATCAGACCATACTGTTTTGTTATTGAGATTATTGGTTTGTGTCATCGTATTATCCTATTGATTGCTAAGATTTGTTGATTAACATATACTTATTCCTCGAATCATATCAAGTATCTAGCTATATCATAACCCTTATGTCCTGCAGATTAGTATTTTGAGACCATACATTTCTAACAAATATCTCTATTCTATCAACAACTGATCCATATCAACAACATTCATTCATTGAATCTCATAACATCATTAACTCATTCACATCATGGGTTGGTATCCACGTACCACATCATATGAATATCATGTCTCATCAAGGACGATAAGTAAACGTACATTGTCATTATGAAAGAAATAAATCTCATGATAACTACGACATCAAAATCACACAGGCATAGTAAAATTTCATAAGAATGTAACATCATCACATCATACTCATAGTATCAACATAAGCATAGTAACATCATTAGTATAATAGAGTAACATCATTAGTATAATAGTAACATATAATCAGGTCTAATGTTCCAAGATATAGTTTACTCAATCTAGTTGAGTCCAACACATAATAAGAAAAATAAAATGCAATGTGTATGCGGGTAAACATGCCTAGTCAAAATATGGGGTGTTACATACACCCACCCTTCAGAAAACTTTGTTCGGAATTTATGGTAAAAAAATAGTGAGGGAAATTCTTGACGCATAGTCTTCGCGTCCTCCTAGGTAACAGATCTTGGGCTATACATGTCCCAATTGACCTAACTTGGTCCACATGGTGACTACGAATTTTTCGAATGCTATGATCCAGTATACATGATGGTTCGACCATGAAGGTTTCCTCATCTGAGACCAATGGATTATACTACGGTGGACTGATGTTATGCTTGGTTGTTATGAACTGCCACATGAATCTTATTATTGTTACCTGGACTATGCATGGGTTCTTTTCCTTCCCCTTTCCTGCTGTCGGTTTGACATTTAGGACAATTACACTGGAAATGAGGGCCCTTCCATCCCCAATAAGAGATAATGAGTGGTGCTTGCATGTTGTCGGAAGGAGTCCTATGGGATGAGTTCCTTCCCCAAAATTCTCTAAAACCTCTCGCTCCTCGATTGGAACTGCCCCGTGTTTGACCTGAACTCTACTGGGTTGTGGACGATGCATGCAACACTAAGTGATCTGAATTATTACCCCTCAGGTTGACCATTTATCATAAGGAGGAGGTCTATATTGTCCTCCCCTGAAGTACGATTGTTGGGCCTTCTGTGGAACATATTGATTGGACCCTATCAATTTTCTACCTCCTCTCACTTCCAACATATCCTCCACATATCGAGAATACTCAACTACCATAACAACTGAAGTTGACTTCCACATAT
This sequence comes from Pseudotsuga menziesii, assembly GCA_001517045.1. Classification (NCBI taxonomy): domain Eukaryota; kingdom Viridiplantae; phylum Streptophyta; class Pinopsida; order Pinales; family Pinaceae; genus Pseudotsuga; species Pseudotsuga menziesii. The sequence goes on from LPNX010966347.1 coordinate 116,185, forward strand.
GTACCGTAGCCTTGATCTTGTAGTTGAGTCCATACACAAAACGCTCTACCTAGTGATCATTTCAGTCCAAGTAAGGAGTGTATTTCACTAGTTTCATAATCTTAGCTTCATATTCTTCTACAGTCATGTTTTCCTGTACCAAAGCATGAAATGCACCTGCCTGTTGTTCCCTGTAATAAGATGAAAAATACTTCATGTTGAACCTCTCCTCAAATAATTCCCAAGAGGCAGTTAGAAGAGTAAGGTGCAACTCCTTCTCCAGATCTGACCACCAGTTTAGGGCATAGCTAAAAAATGGTCATTCTATCATTGGAATTAGAGTTATACTTGTTTAATGCGAAGCACCTCTTCATTCATTACAGCCATGCTTCGGCATGCTTACCCAGTTGTCCTCCATAAAACTCAGGAATTTCGATCTTCTACACCTCTTTGGAAATACCCTCAAGCGGTTCCTTCCTGGGACTCTGTTCCCTTTCAGAGTTTTCACGGCTCACCTGCATGGTTTCGACCTTAATGACCCTCTGTGACTTCTTTTTCAATGTGTCCATAATTATTTCCAAGGACCTCAATATGACCTCTGTCTCAATAGTGGAGGTTTTCCTCGACAATGTCAGTGGCGGTGCTTGTGGCAATAGAGAGTGTAGTCAACATTGACCTCGGCCTCGTCCTCTACGTGTTTGAACCATTATAGATCTTGGGCCATTGAAATAAAATCATATCTTTAGCCTTTCAATGGTATACATGTGGAATTAAGATCTAGCTATACAAACACTATACAGAGCATGTGTAGGAGATAATTTGTGTCGTGAAATAATAATTCGCCAATATTAGCTTAAAACATGCATTGTCGTTTGTATTAAATGATTTCATCTTGTAGTAAATTAATGTCTTGTCGTTCAGTTCATTGTGACGGTCTGAGTGGTTTTTTTTTCATGGATTTCGTGTTTGTTTCATCTCTTCAGCTATATTTTGAAGCCTTGGCACTGCCTTTTCTAAGTATAGACACACCTAAATCTAAAACTTTATAATTTAACCTTAACATCTAATATTAAGTAAACATTTATATAACATTTAATTAACATATAATCTATGCATAATCATGATTTCTAATTCATTAAAACATAACATATAATTTTAAATAACTAATTTATAAACTAATGATAACATCTATTTTAAATTAGATCATTAAGTAATTAAATTATAATTAATTAAATCATTATATACAAAAGTTTAGGAAATGTCAATTAACATTAGAATTTTATATTCCATATGTATATTAAAAAAAATGAAACTTAAAACTAAATTTTGAAACCTCACGGTTTACTGCACCCACGTGAAGACTATGCTAGGTGGGCTCTCTACCTACCTTTCCTCCACTGGTCTCATCCCTCTCACCATCACCTTCTTCTTCCACTTCCCTACCTCCTTCTCTTCCATTCCCCTTTCTCCTGGGCAGCCCATCGCTCATCTACCCATAGGGATCCCACGTGACTCCGGGATTGCATGAACTCCATGCGTCCACAAACATGCCTCTAGGTGGCCGGTCCATGGCTCAGAGACCCCCCCTTAAAGAACCCTCCAACTCTCACCAGCGTGGGAGGTCCATCTCCACCCACTCCAACCGGCAATGGCGATGTATTCATTAGTTGTTGCTCAGATGTCCAGAAAATGTTAGCTATCCATCTCCACTATTCTGTATGCATCTCATATGGTAGAGTGCAAGGCTTTCAACCTTGAAATCGTGGGTGCGAGGGCTATGCTCTCCCTGAGGTACAATTGCTTTCTCTCAATCACCTCCAATTTCTTCAGCAATGAGGTGCTCGAGCCTTGAAGAAAGGGAAGTCAATTAGCATTTTCGACTAGGTAATTTATCTATGAGACTTGTAGGTTTTGGATCTTCCTGAATATTTCTTTTTCCTTTTGGATTTTAGTTTTTCCACATGAATTTATACTTGTTTTAGTTTTCCCAATGACGAGTAGTGCAGAGGTTACAAACCCATAGTTTCCCTATTGTGCATTGCTATCTTACCTTTCGGCTCTCTTGAATACCCTCGTCGATGCTTGAACTTGTAAACTGGGCACTTAACTTAATAGCAGTTTGAAATGTTGAGCACAAGTCTTGAGCCATGGGCTCTCCTCAGTTCTTGGCCAGAGCGCTTTCATGCATGGACTAAATACTAACTAGAGGATTAGCTATGCTCAATGGAATCTATAAACTTTTAAGTAGGCATCGTTTTACATACATTCCTTCTATGCTCAAGAGCATAGATCCATATGTAATCCAACTTGTTATAGCTAAATCTTGTTCTTATTTTATTTGTTCTTTTTGTCTTAATTTTCAACAATTGGTTTAAAATGATTTTACATTTTATGTTGATTTTAAGAATTTTGGACAACCAATAATTTTGGTTGGATTTAATGCTTTTAATGGTTGAATTATTTCATTATTTTAGTTTTAAGGTTTGTCTTTTGGGTTCATTAGTTAATATGTACATCTTTAATCTTTAAAAACTTATAATAAAAGCTTATTCCAAGTTTTTATTTATAATCTAACTCTCATTTTTTTGGCCTTTGTCAAATATTTTCATGAGAAGATTCCTGTAGCAGCTCTGTTTTTTCTGTTTTTGTCATTGTCATTGGGAGCAGATTACGAGGAGATAGAAACGAATTAAGGAAAAGAAAAAGAGTTTTTTGTCCACAAAAGACTCATTCACAAAAACCTCTCTCATTTTTGCAATAGCTATTATCATTTGAGAGATTCTAAATCATCTTTGTGGCCTATTTTCAAAGTTTGAATTATTTAATAATTTCATGTTTTAGTCACAAATTTGCAGCACGTATTTCGATCAATTGAAGAGGCATTTTGAAAACCCAAGAGAGGGTTTTGTTCATAACATACTCATTTAAAAAAACCTCTCTCAAGTTTTGCATAGGTGTTTCGGATCGAGAGATATGAATACGTCTTTGAGACCCAAATTTCCAGAAATTCAACAAATTTCTCCAAATCCGATTTGCTATTTTTGGGTTAATTATCTTTAAAGATTTTGAGTTATCATGTAACTATTTCAAATTTTGACCTAGAAGGTAGTTATGGAACTACTTTACTTTTGTAATGATAAAATAAAGACAAACATATAGTTTTGGGGTGGGATTTTTAACTCAATGGGAGGCTTTTGGAGCTTTGATTTCTCAAGCTAGCACTTATAACTCTTATGTAAGTGGATGACTCTTATTAATTATATATAAACTGATAGGCCCTTTTACCTGTCATGCTTTTTCATTTTTGATCTGGTTGATTGCTCAGTCTACGTTTAATGGTTTATTCATGTAAATGCTTGTAGCCTGTGGGTGGAATTAGTATTTCATGTGTAATGTTTATGGCTTATTGGGATGTGTTTGATCCCCGTTTATCCAATTTGCATGATTGAGTTCTGTATTAGCTTGTTGTTGTTTATTTCCTCCTTGATTGATGAAGTTTTCAACCAAAGCCCCAAAAACTTGTTTTACTTAATTTTATTTTATGATATTGTGTTGGCATGCTCTTTAGTAGTCTGAGAACAATTTCTAGCACTAACACAACTCAACGCTGATCTTAACACTGGATTTAATAATCTTACTTCCTACTCAGCCCAAGACTATAATCCATATTCAGTCCCATAGTAATCCCTAGATTTATCAATTTTCCTTATTTCTAAGCCCCATAGTGCCGATCCATTTTCAATTCATATAACACTGGATTTTTAACAAGTTTACACGTTGTTTCCCATTATTATTAATAGGTTTTGATTTTAAGAGGCTGACAGGCAATTTCCCATTATTATTAATAAATTTTGGTTTTAACAGGCCCCGCGTGGATTCCCATTATGATTAATAAATTTTGATTTTAACATGATTACACTTCATTTACTATTATTTGAAGGTAGTTAAACCTACAATGTTGCGCTTAGAAGCCGTGAATCAGACCTAGTTATGCTCATGGGGGGAATATTGTATATATAATCCTCCGGAACAACTGCCGCAGAGACTACCTGAACCAAGTGCAGGTAAGGGTTTAGGTTACCATAATTCGCTAATACACTCGGTAGGGGCTAAGCCAATGGGATACGCTACTAGACTGGGATACTGCCATGAAAAATTCGCCCTTTCATTGAAGCCTATAGATTACGACCTGTATATCTATGAAATCTGGGGTATCCATGTCGCTCGTACGATAGCTAGTAGGGATACAGTATACTCCTTTCCGATTGATCCCATAACGACACTAACAGTAATTTAATACTGCTTATACCAACATGATGAGGTATAGTAAGCTCTATATTTATTACTAAGCGAATACCAAACAGCCCCGAGCATATCAACAGTAAAATTAGGTACATTAAGTGACTTTCTGGCATTTATATTACTCCCTAGTTTCTTTTCCTTGCCAGAGAAGTCGTCAACCTAAACTCATCTCGTCTAAGTTCTTGGGATGTAAGCTACAAAGCTGTAAGCAACATAGACCCGAAAAGGATAAGAGAGGATAAAGGGAAAGCTAGTTACTGAGATTACGCAAGCCTTAACAAGAAAACCAAGAGATAAACGCGCCACTTTGCATCGATTCACTGGATCAATTCTCGTTTTTATATTTTATATATATTTTTTATTTATTTATTTTCTTTCTGTTTGTATCGGCGATAGTCATAAATTGTTTGGTTTAGATAGAAAGTTAGAATTAAGAGGAGTGATGCATAGCGTGAAAGGTATGGGTGGTGACATGACATAATTTATTATCTATTAGCTTCCAGGTGTAACAAAATCTGGCAACGCCAACCTATTAATAAAACACTCGCTACAAAGTATGGAGGGAAGATAGGAACATAAGACCGTTACTTTTGTTTTGACTGTAAATTATTAAAACCCATATGGGGGAGCCTAGGATTCCTCTCTTGGCTATAGCAAGACAAACTGACAGTATTAGAGCATTACATAATAAATCGACATTAATTGAACCCACGACCTCCCTAACAAATACGCACAGGACGAACTACACTAACTGCTTGACTTCCATTTTATTACTGGGCTATTTCTATTACTGGATGGATAAGGAGGCGCCTTCCAACTGGCATTGGCGAGCCACATAACACATTAACCCAGATCTGTCTGGGGTCGACACCAGTGGCTATGAAGATTGAAGATCCAAGTGCAAACGTATCTCCGGTTCATGGCCATGGAAATGACTTCACCATGGCCTCACGTTTGGGAAAAGAGTTCAAGTAATCTTTCTGTGAGTGGAGGCATAAACCAATTTAATTATACAGATATGTCATCGGTTAGGTTGGAAGTTATGCATGAAAGTAATGTGTTTATATATATAGCATTGAATTCTATGTGCTTTATGAGAATGTAGTTATATGGAGAATATACTAGATATTTGTAGGGAGGTTGATGTAGGAAGTTATGCATGAAAGTAATGTGTTTATATATATATATATATATATAGCATTGAATTCTATGTGCTTTATGAGAATGTAGTTATATGGAGAATATGCTAGATATTTGTAGGAAGGTTGATGTAGTGAATTGTTTATAATAATAAAAAAAATCCTTTGCAAATGACTAAAAAAAATTGCAGATATTTCCATAAAATTTGCATTCATTCTATTACATTATAATACATGGATATTTTCTAATAATGTTTTCTGGTGGTTTGTGCAAGTATTTTTCATCCGTATGCACAGGTTGTTTTCAACTCGATCCTAGGAGAGAAATTTTAATGTAATCTTGTTGTCCTAAATTTGTAGATTTAGATACACTATATTGCAATTATTTTTGGGAAGTTTTAGGTGTGGACAGGCCCTAAGAAGCCATAGCTCTCATACCACATGTAGTGCTCTGGTTTTTGCAGCAGAGCACTAAGTCCATTATATGCTAACGTGGCTATGAACTAAGATCATTCTAAGCCACTTTCTGCAAATTTCAATAAAAGAATCTAAGTTGTTTGAACTATATGGTGATAGTTTATTCAAGTCTATTTATTTTTCTTATTTTAATCATTCTCAACATACCATTTTCAACATGCATATATAAGAAAATATTTTACACTAAATAACAAGATTTTCTTTATGCATATTTCAACATAAGTTAGAATAGGATAAACTGGCAGTTAACAAGAAGAATACCTGATGCTAGTAGATGGTAGATGGCCTCCCTTTGATCCTATAGAACTCGTCCACCTCAGCCTCATTCGTACTTAGAAACTGACTGAAAAACCACCCTGTCAACTAGCTCGATCGTACTAGCCCTAGGAAATTGACGGACTTCCTAGCCCTCGATTCCACAAACCGATAATTCCAATAACAACTTCCTTGTTCTGTTTCCCCTATACCAGAGTTTTCATCTTCCTCTTTTCAGAGATTTCCCCTTCCTCTTTTCAACAAGGTTTTCTCCATCCCTTTCAAACTTCTTTTCCCCAGAACCCAAATCGAATATTCCCCAAAATCCCTCAAATTCCTCCCTTTATACCTTCTTCCACCTTCCTTTGTCTTCCCCTTTCTTCCACTGCCTTTCCTCCAGCATTCATTTTGATGACCTCTTTTTATCGTTTAATTCATATATTAAAAGATTATTTATTCTGTACTTATTCTTTGATCAGTAAAATGGTATTAATACTAGTTCAGATTTAATTATAGGATGGGATGTACATCCTTAAAGTATTCTAGAACTGTCCAATTATGACGGTGGACCCATTATTAACCTTATCCTTTGTTTAATATGTTAAATAAGGTCAATAATTAATAGTTGTCAAGTTCATTCTTCGTGAATTGAAGCCACAGTTTGATTAATCTATAAAATATAATCATGAATTATTTGTCATATATGGCAGTACTTTTATTTACCAAGCCCAAAATGTATCCTAAATAAGAAAAAGGTAGAGAGAGATATGCAAAAATAAGAGAGAAAAAAAATAATATTACAGTAGTTTTACGGTAACTTTTGATCCTGGAGTCGTATTGGGGAACTCTTGGTACCGTTGGAAAGGTCACGTCGAGGGATACAAATTTTGTGTTTAGATATTCATGATATTCCTCATGGTTTGTCCGGGGCATGCATTTTTGTAAATATGAGCATGAAGAATATTGAAAAGCATCCCCAGTAACAAAATTTTTGAAGGAGACTTGAGGTGCTTGATTTTTCACACCAATAGTGATGAGATCAGTCCCAAGAATAATTAAAATATATTAGAAAATCTATTTAGACTCATGAGAGTTAAAACATATATGGCAGTACTTTTACTTGCCAAGCCCAAAATGTATCCTAAATAAGAAAAAGGTAGAGAGAGATAGGCAAAAATTAGAGAGAAAAAGATAATATTACAATAGTTTTGCGATAATTTTTTATCCCAGAGTCATATTGGGGCACTCTTGATACCGTTGGAAAGGTCGCGTCGAGGGATACAAATTTTGTGTTTAGATATTCATGATATTCCTCATGGTTTGTTCGAGGCATGTATTTTTGTAAATATGGGCATGAAGAATATCGAAAAGCATCCCCAGCAACAGAATTTTTGAAGGAGACTTGAGGTGCTTGATTTTTCACACCAATAGTGATGAGATCAGTCCCAAAAATAATTAAAATATATTAGAGAATCTATTTAGACTCATGAGAGTTAAAACATATATGGCAGTACTTTTATTTACCAAACCCAAAATGTATCCTAAATAAGAAAAAGGTAGAGAGAGATAGGCAAAAATGAGAGAGAAAAAGATAATATTATAGTAGTTTTGCGATAATTTTTAATCTCGGAGTCGTATTGGGGCACTCTTGGTACCGTTGGAAAGGTCGCGTCGAGGGATACAAATTTTGTGTTTAGATATTCACGATATTCCTCATGGTTTGTCTGAGGCATGCATTTTTGTAAATATGGGCATGAAGAATATCGAAAAGCATCCCAGCAACAGAATTTTTCAAGGAGACTTGAGGTGCTTGATTTTTCACACCAATAGTGATGAGATCAGTCCCAAGAATAATTAAAATATATAAGAGAATCTATTTAGACTCATGAGAGTTAAAATAATCTCCAAGAAGGTGAGACATGCGTCCCAAGTGTGCCACTAAGAGGTAAAATTCAAATTTTTCTCCATCTTCAATAAAATTCTGAGAATTGTTGCAAGCAATCAAGTAGGAATTTGCGAGAAGCATTGGTCTAGTGAGGGAGAATGGATCACTTACCAAATATGTATTACCTACAAAACAACCAAAATTTCACTTTTCTTCACACTAACAACTTTGGACAGAGGAATCAAATTCCTCTTCAACTTCTTGAGCAATCACTAACAAAATTTGCTCAGAATTTAGAATAGATGAATAAATTCAGAATAGATGGAAAAAGAATTATTATTCAACAATGGTGATTCAAATGTCTTCTGATGGAGAATATATATTGGAATATGATACATCATATTCCTAATAAACTTATAGAGAAACGGGAGGAGGAGTCATAGCAATGAGACTTTCACGAATTCGAACCAAATAAGTTGAAGACTTTGTCATTTCTTCACCTTGAAGAACTGTTGCAGCTGCAACATTTTCTCAAAATTCAAAAAATTTCGGGACCCTCCTTTTGCTTATATCGACTTGATTTTCCTCTTTGATTTGGTTTAATGACTCTTCAAGAAAGATTGTTGCTAATGCCTGAAATGATCCACTTTGGTTTTTATGCCTTTGAATGCATTTCAAGTGTTTGAGTCGGAAGAGTATTTGCTTGCAGCCCCACCGTTGCAGAAGAGTATTCAACTTTACCTTCGTTATTTTTCCCGATGCGTTTGTTTTAATCGGCTGATCTTTTGTTTTGCATCAGAACAATTTGTTACTTCATTCTCCGCAGTTGCGGAGGGCAGATCACTAAGTCTTCCTATCCTTGCTTTAACATGTCGGACCCCGTATTGTTGTTTTCTCCGCCCCATAAGTCTCGGGCTTCCGCCGTTGTGGCTGCGAATGGCACTACCTTTTCCGAACGTCTAGTCGTTTTAAACCCCCGCCGTTGCGGAGAAATAATCAGTTTTGGGTCCGTATGCTTCTCCGATGTATGTGGCTCAATCGGATGATTTTTTGGTTTTGAGTCGGAACGTGTTGTTACTTTGGTCTCCACATATGCAGACGGGAGATCACAAAGTCTCCCGAGTTTTGCTTTGACTTTTCAAGCCTCGCGTTGTTGTGTTTGCTTCTCCTTCAGTTTTGGTTTTTCGCCGTTGCGGCTTCCAAATGTATTACCTTTCCGATCCTTTAGCAATTTTCTCTTCCGATTCAGGCATTGCACTGGTAGGGCGTGATGTCCTTTGTGTTCCGTTGTTACGGCTGCTGAAGACATTATCCTTCCAGTCAGTTAGTGGTTTTCTCCTCTGATAAATACTTTGACTATTGCGGAATGACTTGTCCTTCGTATCTTCGTCATTGCGGTTCCCTTACCCGCTATCGCTCCGATGTTTTAAAGCTCCGACGCGTCATTAGTTCCGCTGCGTATGTCTCCACGGGTAGATTAGTGATTTGGCCACCCACCGTTGTGGAGGGAATTAGCCTTGCATCCTCCGATCTGTTTGTCTTCCACCGTCCGATTTTATTGTTCACCCACCGTTATGGTTGATTATATATGAGGGGTTTGTTTTATTATTCTATTGTTATTCCCGACTGTCGCGAACTGTCAGTCTCGTGTACTGTCGATTCTCTCGAGCTCGGTCGCACCCCCGCTGTCGGTGTACCCACGTCCAGGTGGCTCAACTGTGGAAGCTTGACTGCTTTCTTCCCGTTGTTCACGCAGCATTGCTAGGTAGGCTCCTTGTTGCTTTATCCCATTCCGTTCGAGCTTTTGGTTGATTTTTTCTATAGTCGGTTTTGAACCCAAGCCAGTGGAGGGGGATATATCACTGCTTTTAGTTTGTTAACCATAGATTGCATGGGTATGGTTTTGTTAAAGCACCGTTGAAATCTTGTGTAAATTCCCCTGTCATTCTTGTGCAGCGCAATGATCATGGTGCTTGCAAAGAGCCAAGGTCTTCTTCATGTTAATGTAGATGTTTTTCCCGCTCGATTTTATTGTTAGAATTGTTTGGTATTGGAAAGCAATGTTAGCTTGCACATTTTACTGCATATATCTATTTTCCATCATGCTAAACATATATGAAGTTAAGCACTGCACCTTGTGTCCCAATATTTGCAACTTAGGCGAAAAAGTCTTGATGATGATAAATTGTATGTATAACAGGAAGACTCCGAATTCAGAATGTCAAAGCGACAGAAGAAGAAGGCCCCTGTGGTCGAAGAAGACCCAAAAGTGGAAGTTGTATATCTAGTGTCGAACCTGAATACCAGTGCGGGGAGATATACAAGTTAATCATGCGCAGGGAAGTGCCTGATATGGGCTTGGAGGAAGAAAGCATATATTTCAACATAGAGAGATCTTCACTGATGAATATCGCTACAAGACCAGAGCTATTCCCATGCTCTGAAGTAATTGGTTGGATTCTACCCCTGGCAGATGTAACAACGATGATCCTGGAGAACGTTGACAAATAGGGATATGCTGCCTATAGCCCAGGATATGTAGCCCTAGCCTACCACCTGCCAGAAGCACAAGTGTTTTTATCTGATGATTGGCTGAAAAACGTTAGAATGGACCTTGTTGAGACTCTTAAAAGAATGTTGTTTCCTGGAAAACATTTCAGAACCAGGCCAATGGGTGATTATGATACAGCAAGCTTAAGGACCCCATATAGGTTCATGGCTTTAATACTTAACAGTATTTTTGGGAGAGCCCATGGCAGGTTCTTCAAATTGGAGTGGATGCCCATTATTTTTTATGTTGCAACCTAGGGGACCATTTTCAACTGGGCCAACATAGTATCAAACAATCTCTCTGCCTGCTTGGCCTCAACTTTGGGATGAGTATCCCAAAAGCGGTCTGAATTCTACATGAGTTCCATACTTGTCAACTGTATATTGTGCAATCAGCCTTTCCCTGGACTACGGTGTATCTAGGACAGAGAGAGGATGCATGTGTATTCTGCATATAAGCCACTGTGGGCACACAAGTACCACAGTCATTACCGGGAAGTCTGTGAACACTTCATCATGCCATTGTACAGCCTCATTTTTCTGAAGGAATGTAACTACATGTCAGAAGAGGCATTGCAAATGATTGAAGAATATGCAGAGTATTATTTGACCAAGGATGGCCTTTACTTCAGAATGTTCGGAGATTCTAGAGCGCCCTCCCTATTACCCTAGTATGCCACATGCTACATCATCCATAAGGAGGCCGTCAAACAAGTCTTCATGGATGGCATAGGGCGCTTTCTATTTGAGCATAAGAAGGCGGCCTATCCTCCTTTGCCCTTCAAGTTAGGAAGTTACAGGTTTACCAGAGTGAAAAAAACTGATGAGTTTGTAGAAGAATTGGAAAGGTTTCATTTTGGTGAGATGCCCTTCCATCGAAATGACTCCCGCGGTAAAGTAGCTGAACATTGCAAGGAAAACAACATACATTTTGAATACACCCACCATTGGGATAGGGAATAATTCGTCTTCCGTAGTGCATTGAATCTAACAGCCTTAAGGAGAAGGTTCAAGAAGAAGATTACCACAAAAGGTGGGAAGGGAGCGGATGAACAAGCCAAAGCTGATGAAGAAGCTAGAAAGAGAATTGAAGATGCCCAAAGGTTGGCCCAAGAGGCTGTAGGGTGGTTGTATGGAGAAGAAGAAGAAAAAAGAAAAGCTGCCCAAGAAGCAGCCCAAAAGGCAGAAGAAGATGCGAGGAACGAAGAAGAAGAAAGGAAAAGGAAGCTTGATGAAAAGCTTCAGAAATAGGAAGCAGAGAGGCTAAAACTGACACAGACAGAGACAGAACAGTCGGCCTTTGACACAACTGGAGCACAGACCCAGGACATGGGGAACCCCGAGTTTCAGGACCCAGAAGTACCAACTGCTAGCACACCTGGATAGTCTGTGGTCCTCACACTTAAACTAGTCCCTTTTGTACAGAAAAAAGGAGAAGAAAACCCTGATTTCAATACTATTTTCTATGACATGGAGACAAAGAGAATAGTGAAGAGAATGGAAAGGAAGGTTGAAACAGGAGGTCTGTCCAGAAAAATGATAACGGATACACCCGTTTTATTTGGAACAGACCGAGATCTGAGATTCACCATTAGAGCCGGAGCTGCACTGATTCACGCTTTGGAAGATAATGTGGACAAGATTATGACAGACTTGGAGCAATCCAAGAAGTCCTCTACCCAGCTGAAAGACACATTACGAAGGGAGAGAGAGGAAAGCAATAAGCTGAAGAGGAAATATGAGGACATGAAAGAAGAGATGAGGTCTTTAAAGGATGAACTGCGGCTCCTCCAAGCAGAGAGACAAGCTAGGGAAACCACACAAGAGTGTCTGGAAAGGGTGCAGTAAGAGTATCAAGAGCTCCAGGTGGAGAAAGAACAGCTGCTGGGAAAGATAGGAGACTTAGAGCAGCAAAAGACCTCCTTAGAATCAAATGAGCAGCAAGCTCAAGAACAAGAGAGAAAGCTTCAAGAGCAGATTTCTTCTTTAGCCACTGCTTTAGAGGAAGCAAGGGAGCAGCAGGTCAACCTTCAACCGTTCAAAGAGCATGTGTTGGCACAAAAGGCCAAGATGCTGCAGCTGCAGACTGCCATAGAAGAGGAGAGATGTAAAGTTCTGCAGGTAGATGGCCAATTAGAGGAAATCCTGGAAACCTTCTCTTACTTTGTTGATAGATCTCAGGACATCCTTGAAGTCCTGACTGCAAGAATGGCAAGGCTGGAAAATAATGAAGAAACTCCAGCAAAGCTGCCATCAAAGGATAAACAGGCCCTCAAGCGGGATTATGACTTATTAGATTTTGCTATAAATATCGCAGAGGAGTTCAAAAAATCCATTAAAAAGACGAAAGGAGCATGCGCAGAGTTTTTCAGGAGGCTCCTTATTACCTACAATCAGTGCCAAATAGAGGCCGAATAGAGGCTTGATGTTTTCCCGGACCACAACTCATTTGTGGAGATGTTGCAGAAGAGATATCAGGAGGAGGAAGCGAAAGTACAGCATATTAAAGCCCTGGATGATCAGATCTTAAGGAGTGAAGTAGATCATTCAGCCATCAATGTGCAGCTTTTGGAGGATCAGCTTCGGTTGAGCACAGCCAGAATTGAGGTTATAAAGAACCAGGCTGCGAAGTTTGAGATCAACATTCAATTTTTGGAACCTTATGCATTTGAGGGCATTGCCTCTAAAGCTTTGGCATGGAATAAATTTCTAGATGCCCAAGTGGGACCCTCCTTATAAAGGATTGGTCACTTTTTGTAATATGTAACGATTTTGTAGATATTTGAGGATATTGGGAGGCGAGGAGTTGGGAATCCCAAGGCTTACTTTTGGGCAGCCCAACAATTCCACCCTTTTGTATAAATATAGAAGACTTAGAAGAAATAGGGGCTTTTTCCCAGTTAGACATGTAAAGCGATTTTGTAAGAAGAACTACTTTTTTTCGCAATAAAGAATTATTGTTTTCCTATTGGAGAAAAAGTGGTGGGACTTTCAAATGTTATGCTATGGATTGCAGAAAGATGAACTATTTTGTTTTTCCAGCTTTGTGTCCATCAACTGTGAGATCGTTCTAACTCTTAGAGCCTATGTTCTTGTTTGAATGATTTCTCATTTATTCTGTGGGATTACCACCATGAGTAATGAATGATGTTCATAAAACAATTGGCTATCTGAATGTCTAAATATATTTAATCGTTCATGTGTTGTAGGAAGGGATATCAGCTATCTGTAATTTCTCTTTATAATGCATGCACAATATACATTACTCATAAATAAGTTACACGTTGGCTCCCCGGGGATAGATAGATAGATAGATAGATAGATTTGCTCTATTGCTGCATATGTGATTTAGATGCTTGTGAGTCTTAAGACGAGAGGTAAGAACCTGTGCATCGCATTGTGACTGCTCCTTGCATCCTTCGTCACCCTGCATTATTAATTAGGCACTTGCATTTCATACTTTAAGTCAAAATAAAAAAATATATACGGTGGACCGGGCCGCAACCGGTAAAGCCTTTGTTTTTTTTACTTGACCTACGGTAGCCGGACCGCAAACCGGACGGATTCCCCACATCAAACAGTCATGGGCTAGTTGGGAACGTTGACTAGGGAGAATCCCTTGCTGTTGTTTCCTGCGAATTTCCAGGCCTCAACAAGAACTTCATTAGAGAGTGTTGAGGAAACTACATTTGAAGGAAGAAAACTTGAGGAGGTGTTGTATTCACTTCAGGTATCATATACTTATTTCTTCACACCAAAATCTCTATCTAGATTGCTCCATAGATCGAATGAATAATCAGCAAAATCAATGAGATACCACATCTTACGAGACATTTCTAGATACATTTTTCCATATGCACTATCACAGTCATTTAGCCAATCGTGTTTCTCTTCATCGGATTTTGGAATTGACACAACTCCAATAGAAAAATAAAATATCTCATGGCTCTTAATATATGCTGTTGATGTATATGTAACTTCGGAATGTATTCTTATATGTATTTTATATATTGTAACCCGATGTTTATTCCGGGATGTTTCTATTATGTATTTGAGTCA
>LPNX010966347.1:136525-149202 GCA_001517045.1 Pseudotsuga menziesii
GCAACCATCTTCAATTTCCACTCAGCATAATTGGATGGTGATAGAGGAGGAATTGATTTCAAATCCATTTTGAAGTTGTTGTACCTGCAAAATAAACATTGAAAATATGTATTGAGGGTTAATTGAATTTTTTGAGCTCCCTAGGATTTTATATTTTTTCATTTTCTATATCCTTGATGGAATCAATAAATTCCACATCTAAGGATCTAAAGCACAATGTAATCCTACTGAGATTAACAACAAAGATTTGCAACAGAACTATTGAATAAATATTTAGCAAAATACATATAAGAAGATACTCATTTGAATAAAATTCATATTGTCTACTAATCAATAATGAGGGTACAACATAAATATATCTCCAAATGAGAAATTTGTTAGCCTAAGTAGGGATTTGGAATCCTCTCATTGGGAAGGCTTAAATTAACATAGAAACCATCACTAGACTTGAGAACTAGTCCTAACTCCTAAATCTACTCAGTTAGCTAAGAGTAACTAAAGGAAACTAGACCTAGATGGTCCTTGATCAAAATAATTGATGATATTTAATGATATAGGGGTGAATTTAGGAGGTTTAGTTTACTAACAGGGGACATTAGAGCTCACTATTACCCTAGAGTGATGAAATCTAGGAATGGTGGCTCAGTTAACTAATTATATCCCAGTTAACTGAATGTAACTGATGGTGGATGGATAAAATCATTGAATAGGGTGCATGAGGTCCTAAAATCATGGATGAGGGTGCAATAGTGGGTAATGATGTAAAAAATGGTAGGTATTGAGGCACTAGGAAGTCAACAACAATATCTAGGTACTAGGGAGGTCAACAATGTTGCATGGCTGCATGCTTGCATGACTCAGGTCTAGATGAAAAATATGCTCCAACAAGTCACAACAAGAAACTAAGGACTTATCCTTAAACCATATATTTAGGTCACGACTGAGATCTACATGGCATAATTGGGGATTAAGACAACTTAATCATATCACAACTAAATATTTACATGCTCTAATATGTATATATATATATATATATATATATATATGTGGTGGAGGAGGAAGTGCGGGGGCGAAACTGCGGGTGCAAAAAGTGTTGAAGCCTGAGAATTGGAGAATTGATCTTCCAATTTCCGCATTTTGAATTTCATAGGCGGAAGTGTGGGTGTGGAAAGTGTTGAAGACTAAGAATTGAAGAATTGATCTTTCAATTTCCACATTCTGAAGTGCAGAGGTGGAAGCGTAGGGGCAGAAGTACAGAGGCAGAAGTGTGTGTGCAGAAAGTGCCGAAGTGTGAGAATTTGATAATTGATCTCTTGATTTCCACATTCTGAAGTGTAGAGGTGGAAGTGCGGGTACAGAAAGTGATGAAGTCTAAGAATTGGAGAATTGATCTTTTGAGTTTCGTATTTCGAAGTGCGGAGGAGGAGGTGCGGGGGAGGATGTGCGGAAGCAAAATTACGGGTGCGGAAAGTGCCGAAGACCGAGAATTGCAGAATTGATCTCCTAATTTTTGCATCCTGAAGTGTGGGGGTAGAAGGGTAGAAGCGGAAGTGCAGGAACGAAAAGGGATAAAGTTTGAGAATTGGAGAATTGATCTTTCAATTTCTGCATTTCGAAGTGCAGAGACGGAAGTGTGGGGGAGGAAGTGCAGTAGCAGAAGTACGGGTGTGGAAAGTGCCGAAGTCTGAGAATTGGAGAATTGATCTCCTGATTTCCGCATTCCGAAGTGTGGAGGTGGAAGTGCGGGGGCGGATGTGCGGAAGTGGAAGTGCGGGTGCAGAAAGTGCTGAAGACTAAGAATTGGAGAATTGATCTTCTGATTTCCACATTATAAAGTGAGGAGGAGGAAGTGCGGTAGTGGAAGTGAGGGTACGAAAAGTGCCGAAGTCTAAGAATTGGAGAACTGATATTTTGATTTCCACATTCCGAAGTCCGGAGGCAGAAGTGCAAAGGTGGAAGTTTGGAAGCGGAAGTGTGGGTACGGAAAGTGCAGAAGACTGAGAATTGAAGCATTGATCTTCCAATTTCTGCATTTTGAAGTGTGAAGGAGGAAGTGCAGGGGAAAAGGTGTAGAGGAAGAAGTGTGCATGCGAAAAGTGCCAAAGTTTGAGAATTTGAGAACTGATCTCCCAATTTCTGCATTCCGAAGTGCGAAGGTGCAAGTGCGGGGAAGGAAGTGTGGGTGCAGAAAGTGACAAAGCCTTAGAATTTGAGTATTGATCTTTCGATTTCCGTATTTCGAAGTGTGGAGGAGGAAGTGTGGGGGAGGAAGTGTGGAAGCGAAAGTACAGGTGTGCAAAGTGACAAAGATCGATAATTGGAGAATTGATCTTTTGAGTTCTGCATACTGAAGTGTGGAGGCAAAAGTGCAAAGGAGGAAGTGCAAAATAGGAAGTCCAGGTGCGAAAAGGGATGAAGTCTGAGAACTAGAGAACTGATCTTTCGATTTCTGCATTTCGAAGTACAGAGGAGGAAGTGGGGGGGCGAAAGTGTGGAAGCAGGAGTGCAGGTGCAAAAAGTGCCAAAGTCTAAAAATTGGAGAACTGGTCTTCCAATTTCCACATTCCGAAGGGAGGAGGCGGAAGTGCAGGGGCAAAAGTGTGGAAGTGGAACTGCAGATGTGAAAAGTGTTGAAGACTGAGAATTGATCTTCCGCTTTTCACATTCCAAAGTGTAGAGGCAGAAGTACGGGGGCGTAAGTGTGGGTGTAGAAAGTGTTGAAGTATAAGGGGGGGTAGCTCTATGTCTAAGGACACAATGTGAGGTGAATTGGCGAAGGAACAAGAAAATATTTGGTTTTCATTCATCATACACAATGATTATTTATGAGGTATATTATGAATCCAACTCACCAGGAATACCAATAGTCGTGCATTCATCAAAGATGGAGGACTCCCAACATGAAGTGAGGTCAACTTCCATGCTTGAAACGTCGAAGCTCGGGTTTCCAAGAAAGGAGGACGATGCCTCATTAATGAAAGAAAAGGTGGCGATCATAAGGGAACAAGGCATACAGGAGCCAAAGCCAAAAAACACGCAGCTTCTCTAACAGTAGGCAATGATATAGCGATAATAGAAATACATGATTATATTTCACTAGCCCTGATAGGATGATTCTGTGGGAAAACAGTCGAAGAAGCAACGCTACATAGGTGGATGGAAGAAAACTAGAGCCCCCATATGCACCACTTACCATCCTTCCATATACTTTCCCAGGGATGGATCCTGTTTCGAGTTAAGAGAAAGGAAGAAATGAAAAAGTTACTGAATAATAACTGGCAATGGGGACCTTCAGGGATGATTCCTAAGAAATGGAATGTAGATTTTGAAGCCAACAAGGAACCTCAGAATGTGCAGCAAGTATGGGCGATCTTACATGGCCTCCCTATAATGTTTTAGAAGAAGGATATTCTAGAAGCAATAGGAGGAAAATTAGGTAAGTTCATAGCACTGGAGGAAAACTGGGAGCAGAAAGTAGACAGAAGGTGTGCAAAAATTATAATTAATGTGGACTTACGTGATGGACTATTCTAATAAATCCAGGTGGAGTTTCATGGGAGCTTGTGGTGGAAGAGGTTGGACTAATGGAAGATCCCCTTCCGTTGCTTCTCCTATAGGAAGGTTGGCCATATTGCAAGAGACTGTCCTAGATCTAAATGAAGACAGGTGCATTACAAAAAATAGTGGGTTAAAAAGGTTGTATAGAGTGAAGGAATGAGCACAGAAGAGGAAACAAAAGGAGGTGAACAAGGAACAACCTTGGCAGAAGCGGGATTACATTCGTCTTCTGGTAAGCTGGAACCCCCTCCTGAAATGCTCCCTACTATCAATACCTCAAATAATCTGATAAATGATCATACCTCTCCAAGGACAATTGTCTTGAGTGTTGAAACCAAGGTGGTGACACTTGTAAGTACACATAGAATTAAGGACATAGGTTCTATCCCGGTTAAAGTAATAAAAGAGGTGGCTTCTCCGCAGAAGACAAAGGACCCCCCTCTTGGGTAAAACACAAAATTTATAACACACGGTCGAAAATGTTAGTTGAAAAGGAACAGGTATCGACCGGTGGGTTAGCATTAGACAAGGTGCCTAAAGTCACCTTGGGCAGGAAATCACATATTTCATTAGCCAAAATGAAAGCTAAGATAGAGGTAAATAATGGTAAACATGGTACAATTGATAGGGCCCTTAGAGCAGGGAAGGCCCAGGCTAGGGTCCCCTGATGCTGGTACTGCCCTTCAACACAAGGGGTTTAGGAAGATCCTCTAAAATAAAATATCACAAGCAAATGATCGTTAGCTTAAGCCTACGATAATTCTCCTCCAGGAAACCTTGATGGAGGGTTGAAAATCCAAGGAAGTCCTAGAGCCATGGCTCAAATAATGGATTTTGGCATATATAAGTTCGGATCGACACTCTAGGGGTTTGGTAACTAACTGGACCTAGGAGTTTGTTGAAATTGAGGTGGTGAAGCATAGTACAGTAATTAAAAAAATACTGAAAGAGAAATCCATAGGAGAATTCTTTGTTTTTTACAATGTTTATGGCCCTTATCAGAATAGGAAAGGTTTTTAGGAATCCTTTTTCTCTTTAGGAATTATGGAGCCAAAAAATGTGATACTAGGAGGGGATTCGAACCTTACTATGACAGAAAAAGAAAACTGGGGAACAACATCTCGTCAAGATAGCCTATGTGCTTTATTTTCTGCATTGTTTGAGTCCAAATAATTGGTCGATTGCAACCTCTAAAACTAACCCTGACTTGGAGGAATAGTAGATGTAGCGAAGTTGCTATCTCCAAATGGTTAGATAGATTCTTGATTTCAGAAAACCTTTTCTCTGGGTACCTGATAGTAAAAACTTGGGTGGAAGTGGGAGGGTTATATGATCACCTCCCAATTCTCCTTCGGCTCCAAAGCCCAAATCCCAAGATGCCTGCTCCGCTTAAATTTAACCCCTATTGAATTCAAGAATATGATTATTGAAAGATGGTAGTGGATACTTGGAATCCTTTGGAGGATATCCCCAGTGTCTCCTTCATGAAACAATTTGTGGAAAATATCCAAAGAACAAATAAGGAGATGAAAAAATGGGAAAATATTTACACGACCAATTAGCAGAAACAACTCAAATAAGTTGAAAAAAAAAAAGATTTACAGCCAAAACAAGTCTGGAATATTCACAGCAGAAGAACTGAAAGAAGTTAGGGAAAATGAGACAAAAAAAGGGAAGGGATGCTAGCTAAGGAGGAGGAGCTCTTAATATTGAAGAGTAGGGCAATATGGATCAAAGAAAGAGATAAAAAAACTAAAACTTTCCATAGATTTTCCACGCACAAAAGGAACGTGAATACAATTTTGCAATTAAAGACATGAATGGGGAATTGGTATATTATTTCAAGGAAAAAGAAGAGGCTGGGGAGATGTTATTCAAAAACATATTTTCAGAACCAGAAGGATGTAACATATAGGAAATATTAAAAGCTGTCATCTTATTTCCAAGGTTGATAAATGAGGAAATGAACAATTCCCTGAAAGAAGAAGTTTCAAAAGAAGAGCTGGAAAAAATAGTATACTCCTTCCAAAAAGGTAAGAGCCCTGGCCCGGATGGTTTTACAATTTAATTTTTCTAGGGTTTCTCTGAATTATTGAAAGGATATTTTCTGAAGGTAGTACAATATTCTCAAAGGGCTGGGAAGGTATTGGGAGCCCTGCATTCAACCTTTTTGGCTCTCATCCCTAAAAAAACAAAACTCCACCTTTGAATATTTTAGGCCAATCTCATGTTGTAATTTGGTATATAAGATAATTGCAAAGATTTTAGAGCAGCATATAAATCCAATTTTAAGTGGAATCATCACAGAGGAGTAGTTTGGGTTTCTCTTTAATCGTCAAATCCATGATGCGGTGTCCCTATCTCAGGAGGCAATCCACACCATCATTAGATGTAAGATTAAATCCTTTTCTTTAAAGCTATACCTCTCTAAGGCTTATGATAGGGTTAGTTTGACCTTATTAAGGTTATTGATGATTCAAATCAGGATGGATTCAGAAAAAATCAACTGGATAATGGGGTGTGTCCAGTTGGCCTCTTTTACAGTTCTGATAAATGGCTCCCCCTCAAATTTTTCCAGGTCGTTAAGAGGCCTCAGACAAGGGTGCCCTCTTTCACCTTTTTTATTCCTTCTAGTAGCTGACACCCTAAGTAAAATTATACATCATGCTAAGAGGGAAGGCTCTTATATAGGAGTCAAGGTGACCAGAATTGAATAAATATCCCACATTTTGTTTATGGATGATGTGGTAATGATAGGCAAAGGAACGTGAGAAAACCTCAAAGAAGAAGAACAGGTATTGGACTTGTACAAGAAGGCAAAAGGAATGCATATTAATGAAGAGAATTCCATCCTCTCATAAAATGGTCTCCCTGATACAGTAAGGAATAGTCTAA
Source organism: Pseudotsuga menziesii (assembly GCA_001517045.1). Classification (NCBI taxonomy): domain Eukaryota; kingdom Viridiplantae; phylum Streptophyta; class Pinopsida; order Pinales; family Pinaceae; genus Pseudotsuga; species Pseudotsuga menziesii. The sequence continues at coordinate 142,979 of LPNX010966347.1, forward strand.
GCTCTGAATTCCCCTATTCAATAAAGCCTATGTCTGAAGGCTTCAAATATTTAGGGTTTGTTCTCAAACCTATTGTTTGTTCCTTTAAATATTAGATGTGGTTATACAAAAAGATTGAAGGTCAAATTGGGTGTTGGACCAACAAGTTCTTTTCAATAGGAGGAAGGTTGGTTCTACTCAAGGAAGTTTTACAAAGTATACCTGAATACTGGGCCACAATTGCTTATATCCTTAAAGGCATACTACAAAAATTAAGGAAACAAGTATTCTCTTTTTTATGGTCAGCAAGTAAATAGTTGAAAGGAATCCCTTTGGAAAAATGGCAAATGCTAGCTAATCTCAAAGAATTGGGTGGATGGGGTATCAAGAACCCATTCCTATTTTGTCAATCTCTAGCTGCAAAAACTTTGTGTTGCTTAATAAAGAATCCTAATTCCTTCTGGGGGGAAGGTTTTGACATCCAAATATTTCCCTAATGGTTCCATCTAAGAATAGATAAGGAAACAGGATAAATATTTCAAGGATGGTTCTATAGGTTGGAAATCTCTAGTGCTAGCATTACCTCAAGTAGGGAACTGGATTTCTTGGTCTGTAGGAAATGGGAAAGAATTTTGGGTAGAGGAAGCTCCTTGGGTAGGAGCAGGGTAGAGATACAAAATATTAGATGCCCTAATTGAGAAACTCAGAATATTAGGGATCTTGAATCTAAACCAATATTTCTCACTGGCCCTTCAGAGGGAAACTCGATGGAAGAATTATGAAGATCTAGGCCTAGAAGAAGTACTTAAGGAATAATGGAATGAGTTTGTCTCTCTCCTATAGTATTTCTTCATTCATCTAGAGGAAGAGGAAAAAGATAAATTGGTCTAGAAAAAAAATCCTGCTAAAGGGGATTTTATAGCCAAACTAGGCTATAAGAGTTGGGCTTTAGAGCAGTACCAGAGAGAGAAAATGGAATGGTGGAAACAAGTGTGGAAGAGTGAAGTCCCTTTAAAGGAAAAGACATGGTTGGCACTTAACAATAAGCTCTTAACTTGGGAAATCTTAAAAAGAGAGGTTGGAATGGCCCAAGCTGGTGTGCTTGTGTCACTCAGATGAGGAAACAAGATCTCATTTGTTTGATGTTTGTTCTTATGCAGAGACAGTCTAGAAAGCAGTATGCAGAGAACTAAAGTTCCAAGGGATGCAGGGGGGATCTCTTGAAAAAAATTCCTCTTCTTGGTGGATCGAAAGATTGGTATGTTTATTCAGTGCACTTCCATCCCTTTTTTCATATGGAATCTAGTGGGATCTAAATACTGCCATCTTCAAGAGAAAATTGATTCCTTTCGAAGTAACGACGAATCTTATGGTGCAGTGGACCAGGGAGCATAAATCAAAAGATAAAGAGCCCAAAAAAAGTATAATAGTCCCTCCAAAAATAAATAAAGCTGATCCTTGGGCTTTCTTTGACAGTGCAAGTCAAGAAGATCCTCCATTGGGAGGTTTGAGAAGAGTATTATACTTCTTCGACAAACAGAAGGTGCAAGCAAAGTATGTTCCTGGGTAATGTACTAATAACAAGGAATAACTAGAAGCTCTTCATATGGTCTTATATTTGGCTATAAACAGTAACATCTCCCATTTACAAGTATTTGGGGACTCAAAGATGGTGGTTGAATGAGTCAACAAAAAGATTCAAATAAATTCTCCACATCTTCAACAGTTGCTGAGAGAAATCAGAAAGATTTTGGATATTTTCTCAGGATTTATCATAACTTGCATTTATAGAGAGTTAAAAATGGAGTAAGATGGTCTGTCCAAGCTCACTTTGCTACTATCTCCAAGGAATCTGGAGACAGAGGAAATAAAAGAAGATTAGAAGTATCATATTTTCTTTTGTTAAATATGTAACGTGAAAAATAGGAAGACGATTGTATAAAATGGATACTGGAATGTTTGGTCTGTAAGAAAATTTTTGGCCAAGGGTGCAATCCCCTGTATTTTTTGATGTAATGAGAGTTCCTCTCGAACAGTTCATGATCACTCTTTATTTAGGGTGGCATATATTTTCCTATTGGNATTTTAACTAGTAAAAACTTTACAATAAATCTTGAATATTTTCATATCACATCACTAAATACAAATAATTTCCACTTCCACCACTATTGATTTACATAGTAAAAAATGTACAAAAAATCTTGAATATTTTCATATCACATCACTAAATACAAATCATTTTCACTTCCACCACTATTGATTTACATAACCCAAAACTTACACCTTCCTATACTACTATGAATAGGAAACGAATCTTTGAAATTTTAACTAGTAAAAACTTTACAATAAATCTTGAATATTTTCATTTCACATCACTAAATACAAATAAGTTTCACTTCCACCACTATTGATTTACATAGTAAAAACTTTACAAAAAATCTTGAATATTTTCATATCACATCACTAAATACAAATCATTTTCACTTCCACCACTATTGATTTACATAACCCAAAACTTACACCTTCCTATACTACTATGAATAGGAAACAAATCTTTGAAATTTTAACTGGTAAAAACTTTACAATAAATCTTGAATATTTTCATATCACATCACTAAATACAAATAATTTTCACTTCCACCACTATTGACTTACATAACCCAAAACTTACACCTTCCTATACTACTATGAATACACAGGAAACAAATATTTGAACTTTTAACTAGTAAAAACTTTACCATAATACTATGTTGCATAAATTCATACATTAGAATATATAAATAATTATCTTTACCCAATAAATCATAGGTAATTGTTATGTGATCAATCATAAATACTTTCAATATATGAACTCATATTTAAGTGATTCAATATTATTCTTAAAATGATTGGATAGTTTCTTAAAATATTGACTTTATATTAATTTCATCACATAATTTACACACTCTCCTCTATTTGAAATTTTCTCCATCCTCGAAAAAACTCTAACTGTAGCATCCCTGGTAAAAGCATTGTAAGTAATTTTATTTATTTTCCTCAGTTGTGAATTTGTTTGGTATACATTTAATGTCCCTTTTTTCCTAGTGAGTCTTAAAACATGCCAAGTTCATTTATGGATACTTTTTATCAGACTTTATACCTGTGAAAACTTATTTGGGGATGATGACAAAAAGGCCAAAAATTACTAGGAAATTGTGATGAAATTCCCCTTAGGGTGTAGGCCAACTGGGATTCCCAACACATGTACGAACATACCAAATTTGTAAGGATAGTATTGGGACTGATATAATAACTAATGGACTGTAATTACACAGGATTATTATTTCTACAAACTGGTTCTAGAGTTCAACATTCGTTTGATAACTTTCAACGAAATTGCTTATGGGGAAATTGCATAACTAGCTCGATTTTGGCATATGAAAGGAAGAGTTAAAGATTTAGATCAGGATGTTACATATAGGGACCATATACAGAATAAAAATGGATTCCCAAACAGTATTAAACACCATATAAATCGCTTCATACAAGTATGGTATACAACTCATTTAGTATGGGAGTCAAATACATGAAAACTAGTGAATTGGTAGCATGGAAGTGCAAGAGTTTCACATATGTATTTATTGGATTTCAACCCACAGAGAATAGGGGCATGAAATTACAGAGTAACAAATCATATATGTTTTTCACAACATCATCAAACTCAGTGAACATCCCTCATACAAATCTGATACAAGTCTCCTTCAAGATTGAATCCAAAGTCATGGAAACTAGTGATTCAATGTCATGGGAATGCATGTTTTACACACATTAGTTTCTTGGATTTATACCCACATATGATATGGACGTTAATTTATAGAGTATTACATCATAGATGGCTGTCACAACATCCTCAAACTCATATAATATCTCTCATACAAATCTAGTATAAAACTACTTCAAGATTGAAACCAAAATCCATGAAGACCAGTGATACAAGGGCATGAGTATGCAAGCTCTTCATACATGTATTTCCGATATTTCAACTTACAGAGAATTTTGAAATAATATTATAGAGACATACATCATATGTTTCTTCCCATCATCATAAAACTCATAGAAATGTTCTCATACAAATATGATATAAAGCCACTTCAATATTGGATCCAAATCCATGAAAACTATTTACTTAAGAGCATGGGGAATGCGATCCTTTCATACATGTATTCTGATATTTAGACTTACAAAGAATATGGATATGATATTACAGATCCATACATCATAAATCAAACCTTGGGCATCATCCATCCTCATCAAGGCACCATCAAATGAGAGTGCGGGGAAAGGAGAAGAAGGAATGAGAGAATGGGGAGACAGATGAGAATTCGACTATATGGAACTTCAACCTGAAAATAAAAATCCTTAATTAATATTCCATGAGAGGTCTAAATGGCCTCTCCATAAACCAACTTGTAAAGGAATCTATCTCCCTCGGAATTAGTTCACAAGCAGGGAGAGTGAACACTCATTGTGCAATGGACAAGCAAAAGCTCTCCAAAATTTGAAAGGCCAATTAAAAAATGATCAAATTATTTTCTCATTCATCATGAAATCATTTTATTAACTTCATGAGGCATCCTAATGTTGAATTTCCTTCCATGATATTCCTCCAACTCGTCTTAGTGGTTTAGTAACTCTCATGACACTTGTATTCCTCTTCATGCTCCAATTGTTTCCCCAATTCAAATGGCTTCCTACAAATCCCAAATTTGACCTCTTGGTGGCTATTTTTATCCTTGACATGTCAGATTTGTCATATGTTAGAAATCAGGTCTGAATTTGTCATACTTGTCATAGAATCTTCCATCATTTGTTGTCATATAGTGCATAGAGTCTCCTTCCAAGTGGCACACCTTGTCTTCTAGTCTTCCTCTTCCATGGGAGTTACCCCCCTTTACCAATTAGAATTCCTTGGGTCATTATATTATATTTGACACCACATAACCATACATTAATTTTACATTACCCATGTGTTCGAATTTGGATGAATATCATTCCAAGTGTGCAAGGAATGTAGTCACCCAAAGGCTCCACAAGCTTCCAAGTGTCTTCATGAACTCATGCTACCTTATTTTATTAGAATTTATTATTTATGTGACCCAATTAAATGTGAATATGGTAAACTAAAGTCATTTTGGGTCCCACAGCCCCTTATTACAAAATTTATGTCTCCATCTCAACCTAGGGAACTAGTAGGTTGGTGAAACATTATTTGCAAATAGTCTTATTCAGAAATTATTTAATTGGGGACATGACAATCCTCTCCACTCAAGGATTCTTGTCCTCAAGCAATGCCAAGTTTTTATGCTGCAAAATTTGTTCATATTCCCAAGTGGCATCCTCATTTGGTACTCCTTCCTTGTGTAATATCAACTTGTGTAATATATCCGTTAGGTAAAAGTGTGTTTCTTTAGTATGCATTAGTATGCATTTGTAAATATTCTAATCCGACGGTCACGATATGTTCTAGACATAGAGTGATCCGACGGTTCAACTTCTCTTAGATCATACCTACCATTGATCCATGGCTTAACACCCGATTGGTCTATGATCTCTATTTAAAGAGCATAGAGGGTCCTTGGCTAGTTGATCGATTATGAGAAGCTCATATAACTTTCTTTCTTTTGCATAATAAATTGCTCCGAGTAGCTATTTGGCCGGGGCCGTGGACTGTTTCCCTCTCGAGGGTTTTAACCACGTGACAAACATTGGTGTATTGATCTGTGATCTGTTTGTGTGAAGCAGATATTCTTGGTGTTCGGTCCTTTGGGAGTACCCTGTGTACCCTAACATGGTATCAGAGCTTTTATGAAGAGCCGCTTTTGGTTTTGATCAAGATCTGGAACCGGTGTTGCCGAAACTTTGAAAGGGTTTCTGGTTCTGTATTTTCTGTGCATTTCTAGCCCGTGGGAGCTATTCCATTACGTCCGGAGCACCGTTTCCATTTGGAAACAGTTTTCGTTTCACCGAAAACCATTTCCGTTTGCTCCAGAAACACCCATTTCGGCAAATTTGAAGGTATAATGTTACAGTGACGCATTTTTTTTTAATCTCTCATATTTTATCAGTTTATCAGTAGATCTTTTGTTTTAGTCTCGGACTGTTGCATTCCCTGGCTGCGTATGCTCTTTTCCGTGCACCTTGCGCGATCGCGGCGAATCAGAAACAGTGAGGGAAATTTTTTTTCTTGTCTTCTCGGCTACGTATGC
>LPNX010966347.1:154068-176528 GCA_001517045.1 Pseudotsuga menziesii
TTAGCGAAGCTGAACGACAATTCTTCAAAGGACAATGCGGTAAGTACTTAAACTTATTGAGCTTGAATATTAAAATGCTATTGGCTGAAAAGGGAATTTTGCTTATAGAATCCGATTGTTAGATCTAGTACTACTAACCTATGGTTGGAATTGACCGGGACTTTGACAAGCAAAGTGGTTTTCTGTGAAACGGTAAGAGATATAAGAGAGACCTTGGCTCCTCTACCGAGTACACCCCTTTAAGTTCAGAAGACTCTGAGTCCGCTGAAACCCCCTCTGTTAGAAACCCTCCCATAACCCCGCAGCAAAGACCTATTATCTCCAAAAACCTGTCGCAGTATGCAAGTAACCCTAGCCCGACTGTCCCTGTCACAGGTCAGCCTACCCCAGCAAGTTTTCCTACCAATCCCTCTTCCTTCCCTCCTAGATACCCGATGGCCCACGTTCATGATGATGTCAAGCTACCAGTTTTTAAGGGAACTGGATCGGATGATCCAGAACAGTTCTGGTTTCTTTACGAAGCTGTTTGGACCACGAAGAACATTACAGACCAAGATGTATGAAGAGCACAAATGATAACTTCCTTTCATGACCGAGCCTTGACTTGGTTTATGAAGTCTTCTAGCACTCAGAATCCCATATTGGCTGATATTAAAACAGCGCTGATAAGAGAATTTAAGAAGCCTAAATCTGAGTCGCAGTGCATCACTGAGTTAAAACAGATTCAGCAGCGACGAGGTGAATCTGTGTGGGATTTTGATCAGAGATTCAAAGTCCTGCTAGATCAAGTTAGCTTCACGATCGGAGCAACTCAACATAAGGAACGGTTTATTACGGCATTACTACCTCACATCAGAACTCCACTCATGCAACAGAAGGTTGCTGATTAGCAAGAAGCTCTAGAGATTGCCATGAAGCTCGAAACAGCCCCGGTCGGCGATAATTCTGGCATAGTTCAAATTCAAGCACAGCTGGCGGAAATGGCTTTAGAGCTTCGCGATATGAAGAAAGGGAAATCCACCTACGAAGAGGTGTGGTGTATACGATGCCGAACAGAAGGCCACAACAAGGATCAGTGTCCAGCGTTGAGAAACTATCTAAATACTGGCGCACCGAACCCGCTGAATCCTACTGTTCTGTACTGTGAAATCTGTCGAACTACTGGCCAGCATCGACCGGAGGATTGCTATCTGTTACAGAGGTATGTTCAAGTCCCGAAGAATCCTTACTATAAGTTCTGTAAATCCGTAGGCCACAATGAAGATGAGTGTCGCAGCTTCGACCTAATGAGGGAGCGTACCTACGACGCTTATAGGGTTCACCTGGATGCACAAGGAAATGATGGATATGGTTACCGGGGTGGTTGAGGTAGATTTAGAGGCCGTGGTCATGGTATGCCTAGCAGCGGTCGAGGACAGGTCATCTGTTACAACTGCAATCAGGAAGGACATCTAGCTCGTGACTGTGAAAACCCAACCACGACATGTCGATATTGCAGAGCAGTCGATCATGTCATCGAGCAGTTCCCACAGTTGATAGCTAAGATCCAAGAGAGAAACACCAAACCTACTCAAAATGTCCAGTTGGTGTCTGTAGAACCGCGACCAATTCCAGTTGTTAATGTTGTCACAAGGAGTGGAACTAAAACAGATGCGCATAGTAAGGAAAGATAACCTGACGAAGCTTGGGTGCGCAAGGCCGTAGTGAAGGCTCTAGCATTTGATGTCCGACGAGAAAAAGAAACTTTTCTAGAGGCGAGACAAGACTTTGTTGATCCAGAACTACCAGAAGCAAACAAGCATCATCAGCAGTCACAACCTTAGGAAAGTGCACAAGGTCAAGTAAGTACTCTGTCCTCGTTTTTACAAAGTTGCATCAAGTTGTTAAGGAACCAGAATGCCTTGAGTGAATTACAAAAATTCATTCAGTCTTGCGAATCTCACCAAATTCCTGGTCAAGAAAAAGCTGTTAGTAGAATTAGAAGAACTGGGAAAGAGATGAGACTACATGCTCAGGTAGGAGAGTATGATATGAAGGATATTATCTTAGATCTGGGTTCAGAAGTCAATATTTTAACTAAGCAGACATGGGAACAAATGGGGAAACCTACCCTTGATTGGTCACCTATACAGTTGAGACTAGCCAATCAACAGAGGATTGTTCCCTTAGGAAGATTCCCTCGGGTACCAGTAGACATAGATGGAGTACGTACTGTAGCAGACTTCGAAGTCATTGAGATCATTGATGATAGCAACCCCTACCTAGCCTTGCTAGGAATTGAGTGGGCATTAGACAATGATGCAGTTATCAATATCAAAAAGAGACAGATGTCCTTTGAAGGGAAGGGTCTACGAGCCATACTACCATTATATCCTTCTCAGGGAGAAAGATATATAGAGCCAGTCAGAGAGGGAGATCAAGATATTCTGGATCACATCTACAACATCACAGCGAAGGAGGAAGATTATGTCGAACCTACTACTGAAGGCATAATGGATTGGCAGTGTGATAGTTCCTGCATGTCCGACTCAGACGATGGTCTAGAGAATTGGCAGAATCGCCTGTATGAGCTACATGACCATAGGTGCGCAATAATTACCAAATCTCTCAGATGCCTTAGCGCAGAGACAAGAGCTTTGCCTACCTATGAGGGGTTGACATACCCAAGAGAATTTATTGCGCAGTTCTCAGAACAAGTACCAGAGTCACAAAGAATGCAGACGCTGGAAACAGCATTAAGAGCCACAGCAGCTAGATGGTGGAATGGCCAAAAGAAGTATATTCACAGTTGGGAGGATTGTCAGAAATCCCTTCACCTAAGATTCATCGATCAACCTCAAGAGGTGCGACGCAATTTTACTGGGCAGAATAGTCCTCAGGAACATTTGAAGCAGTGTTATGCAGCATGGGAGCATGTACCTCATGAAGAATGGGTACACAGGTTTGTGCACACTTTGGAACCAGTAGCAAAGAATTGGTATACAGAGGCCGAACTTTGAAATGGTACTGTAAGTTGGGATAACCTGGTTGATAGTTTTATGCTTACATTTTCTATTAACGAAGTTTTCCCTACTTTAGATGCAACTGTTAGTCTGATCCACACTAAGGTATTTGATGCTCAAGAAATAGTTGAATACCAACCGGATTGGAAGGAACAAGAAGCTAATGCCATGGAATGTTATAACCTCGCAATTGACGAGGATGACGATCCGTGCAACATCAACATTCCTGAGTCAGAGGGACACTGCGAAGTACATGGACCAGCAGTCGAAGCACCTGAAGTGACTCAGCCCCTGAAGACGCGGACCATAAACATTGGGTCAGAAGAAAACCCCAAGTATGCTACGATTGGAGATTATTGGGATGAAGAAATGGTGAGTAAAGTGACCCAACTTCTCCACGAGTATCAGGACCTATTTTCGACAAAGTTTTCTGATATGAAAGGTATTCTTGGGGATATAGGAGTAATAAAGATCCCCTTGAAACCTGATGCGAAGCCTGTGAAACAGCGCCCATATCAGCTGAACCCCAAGTATAAGGAAAAAGTTAGACTGGAGTTAGATAAGATGCTTGCTGCAGGAATTATTGAGCCTGTGGAAGAATCTGAATGGGTCATTCCAATGGTAGTGCAAGAAAAGAAGACTAAGGGTGAAATCCGAATCTGTGTCGATTTGAGGAAACTGAATGATGCGTGCCTGCATGACCCCTTTCCTACTCCTTTTACAGATGAAGTTCTAGATAATGTTGGAGGTCAAGAAGTGTACTCTTTTACTGATGGATTTTCAGGCTACCACCAGATCAGAATTGCTCCAGAGGATAGACATAAGACAACATTTGCTATAGAAATGGGATCCTTCTAGGACACAGTTATGCCCTATGGATTAAAGAATGCACCTGCCATGTTTTCTAGAGTAGTAATTTGTGCATTTAAAGAGTTTATACATAAATTATTAGAAGTTTATTTTGATGCCTGGACTATTTTTGGGTTACTAAAAGACCACATAACTAGTTTAAGACTTATGCTGGACAAGTGTAGGCAGCACCAGATCTCCTTGAACTTGAAAAAGTGCATCTTTTGCGCACCCTTTGGCATTCTGCTGGGTCATATTGTTTGTAAGCAAGGATTGATGGTGGATCCTGTGAAGATAGCAATCATTGTGAACCTGCCACCCCCGAAGTCAGTCAAGCAACTGCGCACCACACTTGGTCACACTGGATACTAAAGGAAATTTATTAAAGGTTATGCCCAGATCACGGCCCCGATGGAGAAACAGTTGAAGAAAGAGATTAAGTTTGAATGGAAACCTGAGTGTCAAGAAAGCTTGGACATTCTAAAAGAAAAAATGGTAACTTCCCCTATCTTGGTATTTCCTGACTGGAATAAGGAGTTTCATGTGCATGTCGATGCATCCTCTATAGCTCTGAGTATAGTATTGGCTTAGACAGGAGAAGGAAACATTGATCACCCTCTTGCCTTTGCAAGTCGCAAGTTGTCAACAGTAGAAAGGAACTATACGACGACAGAAAGGGAAGGTTTAGCTATGGTATATGCTTTGCAAAAGTTTCGACATTATCTGTTAGGTTCTCATTTTAAAATGTTCACTGACCACTCTGCTTTGAAATATTTAGTTAACAAGCCTGTGTTAGGTGGACAAATATGTAGATGGCTAATATTGCTTCAGGAATATGACTTTGAGATTATAGTTAAGCCAGGAAGACTTAACCTGGGACCGGACCATCTGTCGAGGCTCGAATCAGGGGAAGAGCCCACTAGTTTAGGTGAAGGTCTTCCCGATGCCCAGTTATTCTCCATCCAGATGGTCAATGACTACTTTCAGGACATTGTTCAGTATTTGGTTACAGGATTTGCACCCTAGAAGATGACAACACAGCAGAAGAAGCAGTTGGTGGTTCGCGCTGCTGACTTTACCTTGGTCGCAGGACAACTATACAAGATGGGACCAGATGAAATACTGTGCAGGTGTGTCTTGGAGCATGAAAAACCCTTGATTTTGGCTGAGGCACACTCTGGTGCAACGGGAGGACATTATGCAGGAAAAGATACAGCACAGAAGATTCTGGCAGTAGGATTATGGTGGCCTACACTTCATAAGGATGCCAGGGAATACTGCCACAGCTGCGACATATGTCAGAGGACAGGTAAACCATCCAGGAGGGATGGGATGCCTCTCGTTCCATAGGTAACTCTACAATCCTTTGATAAATGGGCTATTGATTTTGTGGGACCTATAAATCCCCCTGCAAATAAATCAGGATCAAGGTATATTATTACAGCAATGGAGTATCTTACCCGTTGGGCTGAAGCTCAATTAGTCAAAGATTGTAGCACTGCTACAGTTGCGAAGTTCATCTTTGACAATATATTAACAAGGTTTGGATGTCCTATAATTCTTATGAGTGACCAGGGATCACACTTTCTGAATAAAACTATCGAAGCCTTGACTGAAGAATTTCAGGTGTACCATCAGAAGAGTACTACGTACCATCCTCAAGCCAATGGAACTGTGGAAGCCTTCAATAAAATTCTTGAGCAGGCCCTGACCAAGGTTTGTAATGTTAATAGAAATGATTGGGATCTCAGAATTCCAGCAGTCCTATGGGCTTACAGAACCACTTGCAAAAATTTGACAGGCCATACACCTTTTAGGTTGGTTTATGGGCAGGAAGCAATTATGTCGATGGAGTACATTGTTCCTAGTCTCAAAATAGCTGCCTTCACAGAGATGGATGACCCAGGTACATTGAACAAAAGGCTAGCTCAGATAACAGAACTAGAAGAGGACATATTCATTGCAGGCTTCCAGTAGCGAGTCCAGAAGGCTAGAGAAAAAGCATGGCACGACAGGCACATTAAAAAGAAGCAATTCCACGTCATTGATCTTGTACTCTTGTATGACAGTAAATTCATGAAGTTCCCAGGAAATTTTAAGACCCATTGGAAAGGACCTTACATAGTTCAGAAAGTTACTAATGGTGGCGCAGTCCAGTTAGCTAAATTGAATGGAGAAACCTTGCCTTCCATGGTGAATGGAAGTCGGTTGAAGAAGTACAGGGACAAGTCGGGACCCTCTAGTCAGGAGTAATAAAAGGAGGAAGAGTCTAAGTACCAAGAACAGCTGCGAATGGGTACTAGAATATAATCAAGCTGTCAAAAGGTCGCAGGTCGAGGGTCACATATACTGTCGAAGGTCGCTAGTATGGCGCAACTAAAAGTTGGGTTGCAGTTTAAAATTATGACTGCTCGGGAAGATTGAATTTGGTGTCATTTGGCACATGCACCGCGTTGAGTGCCCTTAATGATGAGATCTTACGGGATTTAGTGGTGTGTGGACGAGATCCACCACCTCTTGATCAGATTTGATATCCATGATGCACCATTATGACAGACCTGATCGCCGGATCCTTTAAAAAGACATCCAGTCCTGCATATCTCGCATTCTATAGTTTCTGTAGTTAAGACCATGTCGAATGACTGTGAAGTTCTGGAGATGTTACGAGATGTCAGGGAGAGAGGTCTGCAGAACCTCCTGAGCAATCCTCCTATGCAGGCATGCTCAACTAGAAACAGAGAAAGGCAGAATTTCGCTCTAGGAGACGTGAAGAAAAGCAGAAGTGCGCTCTATGTGGCACTATGAAAGGCAACAGTCCTCACGGAGAAACCCTGAAAGAGCCCAAGAGGTATCCTCCTGGGCTAGAAAAACTGAGGCGGTTGTTTGTCTTATGCAAAAGCACACTGCCACGCAAGTCTGAGGGTACCTAAGCCCCCCGAGTTGTGGATGGTCAAATGTTTAATCAGGAATAGCAGACAAGCAGACCGAAGATTGGGGTCGCTAATAGACCCAGAAGGTCCTCACCAGCATAAAAATTACGAAGCAAAGGAGCAAGCCGTCAATAACAGCACACGCAGCCTCAGCAAGTAGTCCATTCCCTTCGCCAGCAAGATTCTAATGCCTGAAGAGTACCAAAGTGCCCTGGGATGGGTCACAAGTGAGTCTTAGGGGCCTGTTGGGGCTTCGACCCTTAGGGTCTTTAGTTTTGGTAACTCCGTGGGCTTTGTTTGTAAGTGGAGTTACTCTTCAAAATAGTCTTAGGGGTGTCAGGGGTGGGTCGAAGCCCCCTTTTGTAACTAACCCATGGTTTAAGTCTAGGGTTAGGGTTTTGGGCGCCCATGGTTTAAGTCCATGGTGTTGTAACAGTGCGCTATATAAATAGGCACTTATGTAATGAAGTAGGGTTAGGTCTTTAACGATTATCCTATGATGCTATTGTACTGCGAAGCTAAGAGACTCTACAAGGGTTTTGTAAGGAAAGGTTAAGTCCCAGCTGTGTGCGTGGGCGACCTCTGCAGCTGTGTGCGCAGAGGGTTTTGTAAGTGATTAGAAGATCTGCAGCTGTGTGCGTAGAGGCCTGCTACTGTGTGCGCGGCTTTGAGGACTGGAAGAGATCTGCAGCTGAGTGCGCAGATCAGAACTATGGTTTTGTAAAGAGTTGAATAAACACAGTTCTGTGGACGTAACCCCTACACTGGGGGTGAACCACGTTACATCTGGTGTCTTGGTTCTTGTGTTATTGTGATATTTCTATTATGTTCTTTTATGCATTAATAACTATAAATCTGATAAGTAAGATCACTGCTAATAAATAGATTCGCTGTGAATTCCCAGCAAAGGGTTAAGCAAGTCATAGTTTGTTTATCTATCTACGAAGATTATATATATGAATGTCGAAGCTCTGTGTTAATTGATTATAATTTATTAAAGGCTAAAGGTACAGTAATATCCCTCTTCTGCTTGCAGAAACCTGATTCTACAGCACCCCATAGTTGTTTCGGGTGAGACTGTAGCCTATTCGCAGGCTGCTGCCGAAAGGGCCAACACTGTGGGTCTTTTGTTGGTGTGAAGTTATTGGTAAAACCAGGTTCTGCCTGATAGTCCAACAGTTTCTTAAGATTTCAAGAAAACTTCAGAGGGGAACGATCATGCTTATTGCTGCACTACTCTGATTACTATCATCTTCTCAAGTAGTGACTAAATCTCCAATGCTTCTTTTTTCCCCCCAAAATTGACACCAATGAGACCAAAAATGATCCCAAGGCACCATACAATCTTGATACATGCATGGTGTTAAATGTGTACGATGAAATATCATAAACACCAAGCATGTGAAAATTGAATCCATCTCTCAAAATGTCTCCCATGTAGTAAACTGGAACTCTGCTCTGCAAAGATGAACTCAAACAACTGAAGGTTGGTTTGCTTTCTCAAACCAACAATCGAACTGCTACTCCAAATGAGATGAAACCAAGCAATGCCAGGATCCCATTGCTTGTATTTCACCCTTAAAAACATCATGAGTTCAAAATATAGATCATGAAAGTAAATAACAACATCATACAAATGTAGATCAAGAAGGTACCTCATCAAAGAATCATGAAATTTCTTGTACATCCAAGTAAGTAGATCATCATGTGGCCCATACACATAAGCATCAAGTTTATATCATATCTGGTCCAATGACATAGGTGAGGATCCCATGACCTATAATGCTGCTCCAAAAGAATGTAATATGAATCAAAATAATAATCATCCTTGTGGTCTTTCATCCAATAAGTGAATGAATAACCTCCACCAAAATCTGAATCAAATAAGGAGCAAAGAAAACATGAAGACTTCAAGTGACTCAAATAAGTCTCATCAATACACCCATGAATATGTATATAATCATGAAATAAAAAAGGATGTTGCTGCCAATAATAACATTCCTCAATCATATATCTCTTCACCCAAGTGTGGGATGAAGTTTCTCCAACATCAAATGGACTAGACAAGGAGCAAGGAAAATCAGGAGTCTCCAAGTGACTCAAGTGAACATCATAGGTGCACCCATGTAGATGTGTATCATCATAATGTTACAAAGGATGCTGCTGCAAATGTAAATAATCTAGATCTCTAATAATGTCATAATCAAAAGGAGAGATAGAAGTTTCAAACTCCTCATGTGGAACCATTAAAAAGAAACCATTCACCCATACTTCATTAGGATGAATGCTGCAAAATATGGAAGTGTGGGATGTAGGAGAAAGAACCAACTCACCCAAAGGATTAGAAAGTGAAAAATGTTCATCATGTTAAGGCTCCATAAGGTTAGGAACATGCACCTCCCTAAAAAATGTAAAACTTTCCCCATAGGTTGGTTCCAAGGTAGTGGAATCATGCACTTCTTCAAAAATTGTGCACTTGTCTTCAAGAGGAAACTAGAGTTCCTTTCCACCACAACTAGTGATTTTCTATCATAAAGATCATCTTAAAACACATCAATAACCTGAAATTTTTTATGTTTCTCATTATCCATCATGTCATGTGAATCCTCGAAGCAACATACCATATGAAAATCTGAAACATAGGAGGAAGAACAAGTATCTTGCAACCTCTCATGAAGTTGCTCATTTTCAATTTTGAGTTAATGAATATCCTCATTATTAGTCAAGTATGCTTCATGTATCCATTCATTAAGATCAACCAAATTGTTTCTATCAAAAATCAAATACATGAAACTACCTTCTATGTTGCAAATTTCTCTTTGAATCTTCTCCATGTCTTCAAGGAAGGATGGATCTTCCAATGAAGAAACTTTCCAACAAGAATTTGACACCAATGATTTGGTGTCATTGAGTATGCTAAGGGAATCATGGATATTCCTTTCACTAATTTTCAAATACCCTTCAATGAAGGATGGTTCATTGGAGTGAACCTCCTCTTCTTCTTTCTTCTTGATTTGACGAACTTCTTGAAGCTTAAGTGGTGATGGGGAAGTTGATCTTGGCTCTTTGTTATCTGTCACAAGGTATTCATCTTCATGATTATGAGAACTTTGTATTGCAGCAACATTTTCAAATATGATCTCTATGTCACCAACATAGAGTTGTGAGCACCCATAAGTAGGTACACTTTTATAGTTCAATGATGCACTAGTAGATTCTCTTTTATTTTCACAAGCCCATTCAGTAAGGATTGTATCCTTGTATTCACTTTCCTCTTTATTTTCTTATCTATAATCACCTTGATGTAATTGATTTTACACTTAATGATTCTATGTTTCTTCTTTTAATGCTGTATTTAGGCTCTTTTCACAAGTAAGATGATTTTTTCTCATTTCATGCTCCTCCAAACTTGTGGATTGTTGATTGTCCCTTAATTAATTAAAATTTTAATTCTTGTGCCTATATCTATTAAAAATATCATAAAAGTATTCAAAATTAATGTTATTATGTGTCTCTCCATTATGGAAACTTATACTACCTCCTCTTTCCATCTTACCCCTAAGTTGGCTAGCCATCAATTTAAATCCTGGCATGAGTTACTTGGTTGTATCATCATCATATGAATTGATGAGTTTTTTAACTTAATACTTATCATACATAAATTAAATAGGTTCCAATACCATGCTATGATACCACTGTAATGTCCCCCTTTTGTAATTTTGGAGAAAAATACAAATTGGGCACAATTCGAGCTTAACTTGTCATGACTTGAGAGGGTTCCAACTTTCACCAAATGGTACTGAATTTCAAATAAGATGGTATGGTGATTCTTAAAACTTACCAAGGTAATTCAGGGATTCTTTTTTATCATAGTTTAGACCTTTTCAAACTTATTTGGGGCTGATGACAAAAAGGCCAAAAATTACTAGGAAATTGTGATGAAATTCCCCCCTAGGGTGTAGGCCAACTGGGCTTCCCAACTCATGTACGAACCTACCAAATTTTTAATAAAATTATGGGGACTGATATAATAACTAATGGAATGCAATTACACAGGTTTATAATTTCTACAAACTGGTTATAAAGTTACGCATCCGTTTGATAACTTTCAATGAAATTGCTTATGGGGAAATTACATAACTAGCTCGATTTTGGCATATGAAAGGTAGAGTTAAAGGTTCATATCAGGATGTGACATATAGGGACCATATAAAGAATAAAAATGGATTCCAAACAGTATTAAACACCATATAAATCCCTTCATACAAGTATGGTATACAACTCATTCAGAATGGGAGTCAAATACATGGAAACTAGTGAATTGGTAGCATGGAATTGCAAGAGTTTCACATATGGATTTCTTGGATTTCAATCCATAGAGCATATGGAGATGAAATTATAGAGTAACACATCATATATGGCTGTCACAACATCATCAAACATAGAGAACATCCCTCATACAAATATGATACAAGACTCCTTCAAGATTGAAGCCAAAGTCGTGGAAACTAGTGATTCAATGGCATGGGAATGCAAGATTTTCACACATGGCGTTTCTTGGATTTATACCCATAGAGGATATGGACATTAAATTATAGAGTAATAAATCATATATGGCTATCACAAAATCCTCAAAATCATATAATATGTCTCATACAAATCTAGTATAAAACTACTTCAAGATTGAAGCCAAAATCCATGAAGACTAGTGATACAAGGGCATGAGTATGCAAGATCTTCATACATGTATTTCTGATATTTCGACTTACAGAGCATGTGGAAATAATATTACAGATCCATACATCATATATTATTACCCCATAATCATAAGAATCATAGAAACGTCCTCATACAAATCTTATATAAAGCTACTTCAATATTGGATCCAAATCCATGAAAACTAGTTATTCAAGAGCATGGGGAATGCAGGCCTTTCATATATGTATTTCTGTTATTTCGACTTACAGAGCATATGGAAATGATATTACAAATCCATACATCATAAATCAAATCTTGGGAATCAACCATCCTCAGCAAGGCGCAAGAATCACTCCAACAAGTGCACCATCAAATGATAGTGTGGGGGAATGGAGAAGAAGGAATGAGAGAATGGGGAGATAGATGAAAATTTGACTGTATGGACCTTCAACCTGCAAATAAAACTCCTTCATTAAGCTTCCATGAGAGGTATGAATGGCCTCTCCATCAACCAACTTGGAAAGGAATCCAACTCCCTAGAAATTGGTTCACAAGCAGGGAGAGTGAACACTCACCGTGCAATGGACAAGCGAAAGCTCTCCAAAATTCCAAAGGTCAATGTCGAATTTCCCTCCATGAGATTCCTCCAAGTCATCTTATTGGTTTAGTAACTCTCATGACACTTGGATTCCTCTTCATGCTCCAATTCTTTCCCCAATTCGAATGGCTGCCTCTAACTCCCAAAATTGATCTCTTGGTGGCTACTTTTAGCCCTGACATGTCATATTTGTCATATGTCAGAAATCAGGTCTGAATTTGCTATACTTGTCATAGAATCTTCCATCATTTGTTGTCATAGAATGCATAGAGTCTCCTTCCAAGTGGCACACCTTGTCTTCTAGTCTCTTCCTCTTCCATGGGAGTTACCCTCCTTTACCAATTGAATTCCTTGGGTCATTATATGATATTTGACACCACATAAGCATACATTAATGTTACATTACCCATGTGTTTGAATTTGGATGAATATCATGCCAAGTGTGCAGGGAATCTAGTCACCCAAAGGCTCCACAAGCTTCCAAGTGTCTTCATGAACTCATGCCACCTTATTTTATTAGAATTATCATTTATGTGACCCAATTAAATGTGAATATGGTAAACTAAAGTCCTTTCGTGTCCCATGGCCCCTTATTACAAAATTTATGTCTCCATCTCAACCTAGGGAACTAGTAGGTTGGTACATTATTTGCAAATAGTATTATTTGGAAATTATTTAATTGGGGACATGACAAGACATAGGAGACTAGGGCTTGACTTGATTGAACGAATTGGGGCATGAATCCACTAGGGAAACGGAGAATGGATGGAAATCCATAAGGATCTGTGTTTTAGATTACGAATGCCATCTTGGTTTTACAAACACCTAAATAAGAGTTAATTTGGGGCATGAATCCACTAGGGAGATGGAGAATGGATGGGAATCCATAAGGATTTGTGTTTTAGATTACAAATGCCATCTTGGTTTTACAAACACCTAAATAAGAGTTAATTTGTTAATGCTTACTTGATCACCTAAAGTTTAGGTGTCTTCCTAACTAAAGTAAGTGGAAAATTGCCATAAGCAAGTTATAAGCTCCTATGATTTATTGATTAGCAAATTAAGTACAATTGAATGACCATCAGTAAAACGATATAATAATGCTAAGTATTTTTAATATCCTAGCTTCGACAAGAGTGTCAGGAAATATCATTAATATCCCTAAGAAAAGCTAAGTATAATTATCACCTTATGATTGAAAATATTAATTAGTATTCTTAATAGTTTGCTACTAAAAATATTGTTAAGCCTATAAATGAAAAATAATTAAAGATTTTTCCCATTTTCTCCTTGAGTCTAAGGCAGAGGGAAGTTAACTTTTACAAAATTTATTATTTCAAAATTATTTTTATTATTATAAAGTATTGTTGTTATTTATAGTAGTGACATTATTATTTAAAAGGGAGAAAGCATATTATAAATGGTTAAACATTATATATATTAAAATCTATGTAGCCATTGAGTTATGGAACTTTAATTATTTTAAATATTAATTAAAATGGAAGTTACTAAGTATGGAAAAAGGGTTTTTTCCACTTGAGTAATTAGCAAACGGATTTTATTTGAGAAGACGTTAGGGGTTCGTGAAAGAGGAACCATAATCCACTTATTTTGGCGTGGATTTTTCATGCAGAGGGTGGACATTAAAAAAATAGATGCCGGGAAAAACGGTTCTCTCCAAAAAGAACCAATACCTCTCCTTTAATTCAATATCTTGGAATCTATGCGTAAAAAAACACAACTCAGGAGTATGATCAGGATTCTTCGTCTTGGAAACTTATTTGCTCTTTGCTCTCTGCCCAATACATATGGCTGCATTTATAAACTTGAATGGCGGTTAAGGTAAGTTGGTTCCTTTTTCACATCAAAATTTATAATTGGATTTATCTCTATATCAAAATGAAAAGGGAAAGTCATGCCCCTCTTGTTTGGTTGATATAATTTTGTGTTGATGAATTATTTGACCTCTCTACAGAGAAGGCCAATCGCTTTCCCATGTAATACAACTACCATTTTATTGTATCTTATCTCTCTCTGTATAACCAGTAGGAAGTCTTTCCCAAGACACACCCTTTATGGTTTGTTTATATGTGTTTTTTTACTTCTGGTTAAATTGTGATTTGTCTTTATAATTTATTTTTTGGACCCTGAGAACAGCAACTTCCCAAGAGTATATCCAGCAGCCTGCACCTTTTGAGAAAGATATTATATCCTAGAAACTTTTTGCCTCGTGATTGTTGAGAGGGAGCGGTTGATTGCCCCATTCCACTCTTTTTGTTATATACTATACATTTATGTTGATAAAGGAAAAATATGGAACCCTTGACTGTTTTTGTTTATTATTGAAGAGTCATGCATTGGAAATAAAGAATGCTTAACCACCCTCCCCAAATCTCTTACGAGTTGTTTATGAATATTTAACACTTCAATTGCTTCTTTCTTCTTCTCTAGTTTTTTTCATTGCATAAGTGTGTTGAATCCCTCTAGTTATTTGTGTTGATTCCTAAGAGCACCAAATGTTTTGTTCATTTGTTACATTCTTTTTAGAGTTAATTTTGTAGGTCATATTCTCTCGTAATAAATCATTTTAGTACATATTAATTGGGAACTGGGCACTTTGGAAGGCCCGAGTTTTTGTTATATCTATTTACTGATGTTGTATCCCATGTTACTAGAGAATAAAGAAGAGCTTGTTGTTTAAACATAACTGAACCTCACATTAAATGCAAGCATGTTTATAAGACATAAACTAAGTCATCCAAGACTTTATCAGCTAAGCTGTAAATAATATTATTTATATGAAGTGGAAGTCTATTGGGAAGTTGAGCCTATTGTCTATAGATCTTATTCAGTCTAAGGTTAATATTTAGAGTTTGTAATTCCATCGGGCCTTATCTAGGAACCTTGGTAAGGAAGTTATCAACTCTCTCCTAGTGGATTCAATGCCTAGCTCGGGGATGTCCTCTCATTAGAAAAACATACGACGGACAAAGAACCAAAAGGTTGTGAGGAAAGTCAATGTCAAGTCTTTAGTCCCCTTCAGTTTTGTGAATCTTCTTCTTCTATTCTCTATTGTTAAGTAAATAATTGTTCATTGAGTTTGTAAAATATTATAAAGTGAGGTGGTCTTGTGTAATTTGAAGTTGTTATGTGTTTAACACTATCGAGTTACTTAGGTCAAATAGATGGTATCATAATGTCAATGTTTGCCATATTTATAAATATCTTCTCATAAAAGCGATATGTAATTAGAGATCGATGTTAATGAAAGTTGTAATGTCATTTAGTTATTGTTATACAATTGGTAAAAGGGTATTTTAAATATTACATTGTACTCCACGATACTTGAACATATAAGTTGATATAAGATGCTAAGATGGAGCACATTGAATAATTAGAGTAATGATAAAAACACAAGATCCTGAATACTATGATGATTTAAGAAAAGGTGTAATACAACTATATATTCAAATAACTCTTGATTCTTACCCTTTGGAACAAAATAGTTAACTTAAGAGAAGTTGATGCTCAAGTAAGTGTTTGATAGTAGAAGTTTATTCTCCTTGTGGAATAGTAAGATTCCTTATGTCCAAATTAATTATCTATTCTCCTTGTGGAATAGTAAGATTCCTTATGTTCAAATTAATTATGTATAAATAATAGATGAAATTCGGTCCTATGATTTGGTGCATGAATAAGAGTTATATAGTGAATTTAGTAGTACATTGATGTTAGTTTAAATCCAAAGGATTTCTGGTCTAGTCTCAGAAGATTATGAAATGGAGGACAAGGACTTGAAAGGTAGGTTTAGTAGTAGGTTAGAATGGATGCTTTAACTATTGTAACATACTTTATATAAATCTACTTGTTTGATTATAGAGGAGTCATATATGGAAGAGTGATTATGGTTTAATGTGTCAACGGTTAAGAACTAATGATGGATATTTTCCTTTTATTCTTAAAGGATTGAATTGATAATCACAAGTTCTTAATGTGCTCTTAATGTAGAAATTGTAGCTCTAATACCATGTAGAAATAGAGCCTTGATGCAAAGAAGAAACACAGGAGGTAGATCTTGCTACTAAGAAAACCCTCATAAGTATGTAGAAGGAAAATAGAGAAAATAATAAAGAGATTGAATACAAGAGAAGTGATCTACTATCTTTCCAAGTATTATTGATCAAATGAATTTATGATGAATCAATAATGAATTGATTGATTATTACAATAGTAATACATCCTTATAAATGAAAATTGAGTTGGTGGAAGACAACGCATGCTAGCTCATAAATCAGACTTACCAAATACGATAAACCCCCATAGGTGGCTAAAGCACTTCCCAAATCAGTCAAGGACCTCATGAATTAACTAAAGCACATGAATGAGTTGTCAAGAGTCCATTTGAAAACCATGAAAGTTTGGAATCTGATGGAAAAACGTGAAAGTCTTGGAATATGGAGTCAGAGAAAATCATGGATGATGGGTTGGAAACTAAAGATATAAGTTTCCTTGTTGACTAGTTTTAGTATTTACCTTATCCACAGAAAAGCTGGAATAAAGCATAATAAAGACAGAATCTGCAGGAAGATGCAGTTACTAATTCTAGCAGTCAATAAAGTGGACGGGATCAAACCAAACTCAGAATAAAAGTGCTCCTGGGGTATATATGACAAGTGTTGACCATGTGGTGCAAGTGGATGCCAATGATCTAGGCTAGTAGGTAGGAATTTAATAAAAATGATTAAATATTTTTATCCTAAGTATTAAGTGGGTTTTTAATATTCCCACACTTAAGACCTTAATGATTATTAACCGTGTTCTACTAATATGTTATATGTATGAAAGTATATGTAGGTTAGAAAGGACTTTCATAAGGATCTAACATGTCATGTGGACTATAGTACTAACATTTTGGGTTGTGTAGACGAAGTAAAAGTTAAAAAAAATTACCCCATCTCCTGAAATAATGAACATGAGTTTGTGTATGTTACAAATGGTATAAGAGCAGTTTCTCAACACTTAGACCTAATGGAATCTCCTGCATACAGTCTCATGTGTTAAGTCTCATATTCAAATAATCAAGGAATACAAATTCAATTTGCATCATTATATACTGTAAACATGAATACACATATACCAATTCAATTACATCAACAACATGAACACAAAGAAGTTCAAGTAACACATAACAAGTAAGAAGTTCATACATGGACATGTGTATGAAATCAAACATATTTCAAGTTTAAACGGATTGCAAAATCTCACACGTTATATACCAATTACCAAGACCTCAACCATAGGAATAATTATAGATATTTATAAGTTTTCCCTGTACCATCTCAAATAATTCTCAATAAAATCAACTTATAGCAAGTATAAGAGACTTAGAATCATATAGAAAAATCGCCAATACTAATTAGCTAAATTCCTATCTCCATGGTTGTAGTGACATTGGCAGCTTCCAGGTTGGGTGTTCTTCTACATATCTTCTTCCATAACAAGGCAAATTAATAAGTTGAATAAACTGTGGCACCATACAAATAAGAGAATACTTTAACTTGTGCAACTCCTTCACATGGGATCACCAAAATTTTCTACACTAATGATGGCGTGATATCAGCATAGACACAAAAACAAATGTTGAAAAATTACCTCTGAACAAATAAATCCCATTTCAAAATCAGTGTGGACAGCACCTGCAACCTGAGGATCTTTTATCTAGTTTCTAACTTGCTAGCATTTCACCTCTAAAAAATTATATCTTACTATTTCAGTGTAATGTTTTATGAACAATAATTTGCAAACTTCAAACAAGATATAGAGTGCCATATTGACGGTAGGATTCATCGGGATCCACAAGAAAGGAAACTCCAAAGAAATCAAAATATTTATGCACACCACAACAAATTACCCTTTTAGGGGCGGTTTTACCTTGCGGCAGTTTTGTTAAACCCACACCTCCCCCCCCCCAACAAAAAAATTCCAATTCTCAGGAATTTTGGGGGGTGGGGAGGTTGGGAAGACCCCCCCCCCCCCCCTAAAGGTTTTTTTCTAGGTGGTTTTTAAAAACCCCCCTAAAAGTCATGATAAATGAACTATTGGGGGTGGATGTGTTAAAATCACCCCAAAAGTCATAATAATTGGACTTTTGGGGGTGGTTGTTTGAAATCCGCCTCCAAATGACATGATAATTGGGATTTTGGAGGAAGTTGTTTTAAAGTATCCCCCAAACGTTATGGGAATTTGGAATTATGGGGCTTGTTGTGATAAAGTCGCCCTCAAAAGTTCAATGGTCATGGTTTTTTTGGGGGGGTGGGGTGGGGGGGGAGGGGGAGGGCGGGGGCGTTGACTTGAACCCCCCTGAAAGTTCGTTTTAAGTCGATTTAAAAAAAAACCATTAAAATTCATGAGAATTTGGACTTTTCGGGGTGGTGGTTATAAAACTACCCTCAAAAGTCCAACTGTCATGAATTTTTTTATTTTTATTTTTTCGGGGGAGGGGGAGGGGTTTAAAAGACCCCCCTAAAGGTCATTTTCAAGGAGGTTTTTTAAAAAACCATGAAAAGTCATGAGAATTTGGACTTGTGGGTGCGGTGATTATAAAGTTGTCATCAAAATTCTAATTGTCATGATTTTTTTTTGGGGGGGGGCGGGGGTGCAGGGGGGAGGGGGTTGAAAGACCCATCCTAAAGGTCCTTTTCAAGGCGGTTTAAAAAAAACCCTTAGTAGTCATGAAAATTGGACTTTTGGGGGTGGCTTTTCTAAAGTCACCCCCAAAAAAGTCCAATTGTCATGCCTTTTGGGGGGGGGTGGTGGGGGGTTGAAAGACCCCTCGTAAAATTCGTTTTCAATATGGATTTTAATCCCCCCCCCTGAATAAAAAAAAAATTAGGTATTACGGGTTTCCCTTGGATTCCATATGTCCCCATTAATTTCATAGAGGATCCATATTTCCTACGACATGAGCAATTTTCCTTATACCATGGCCTAGGAATTTAGAATTATCTACAAATTGTTATACCTTAAAAATAAAGTGTAGGAGGGTGCCAAGAATAAGCTATTAACTAGGGAATGAAGGCATTATAATCTTGTTGAGTTAGTAAAATATTGGCTCTTACATCTACACCTATACTAACTATGTTTGTTGAGCCTAAATAAAATCCCTAAGAAACCCTAAACATACCCCACACAGTAAATTCAAAACACTCTAGAACAACCCATACATGCATATTAACATCCACCATCAATTTGTAAAATCATTGTGTCAAGAGGCACTTTACATAGACCACATGGGTGAGGTGTGATCAGATAAGCCAACAAAGATCCATCATAACTTGTTATCTACCAAGTGTCGAAGGGGATAATAAAAAATTGCAAAAATTAAATGTTAATTTTGATCACTTTCATAAAATAGAATGTCATGCAAAGTAAATCAAAATAAGAAGTGAATTACCTAAGAAAAAAAGACCTTCCATCTATTTGGGTATCCCCTAAAACTCTATATTATTAAAGGATAATGAAAAGCAAAACTTATATTAGCAATTGCCTCTAAAGTTGCAATCCTGACTTCAAGCTTTGAGGAAATAATAGTAATCAAAGGATTTGTAATCAATCCAAATATCCGAGGACATTAGAATTATTGTAATTAGAATTTTTGTGTGATGCTATATTTTATTTATGTGGAAGGAATTCATGTCCACAAACAATGTAAAATTAGTACATATCTCCCTATGATCACTGAGTGCATAGATCCACACCGTCAATTGAACCAAGAATGAAGTGCGTTATTGTATCTAATCATCTACGAAAACAATCATTGGGATCCACGACCTTTGCACCAAGAACCATACTTTATAATTCTCCTAGAGTGCTTGCACACACTAAATGTCAAAATTTAACATGTGAAGACACCACTTTAACAAATATTTATCCCCAGTAGTGGAATATGACCCGATAGATGGACTATGAGACCCAAAACAAATATTATGGTATAAGACCATTTATGTTCACATCAAACCATGGGACATGTATTAGGAACCATCCTTGGTAGTTTAAACCTCAAAATACAACAATATTACACTTAAAATCCAAAATCCCTTATGGAGGGCATGTATGTTAGTTTGGGGCCCCATAAATGGACCATGAGATCCTTATCAAAATATGTAATGTGATATTTTATATGTGGACCTATACCAAGGAATGGGCCTTTAGAACGATCCTTAGTTTTCTAATCCTCAAAATGATGACCATATATCACATGTGTGCTAAATATTCCTTACAAAAGCTCTATGTGGTGGCCTAGAAGATCATGTATGGAGCATGAAACCTACAAGATCATGCATGGACCATGAGACCTATATGGAATTGGTCAAGACTTATACCGGCCTTAATTTAAATCTTGGTTCATAACAACCATCCTTAGTGTTACAAATCTTGATATGGCCACCATATTCCTCTTGTAGGTTAAACTTTTCCTATGAAGGACTTATGTGATAACTAAGGCCCTACACATTTCCCATGAGACATAGAGGAAAATATTGGTGTAAGGCTTTGTATTTTTTCATTGAACCATTGACTGGTAAATGAGAACCACACTTACTATCCCAAATCTTTAAAAGAGCACCATATCCCTCTCACATGCAAAAATATGGTGGCTCAAGGCCCCATACATCTCCCATGAGCCTCAAGGACAAATGATATGGCTAAACAACCTATAAATTGGCACCAAACCATGTCTTAGGCACTAAAACTAACATCTAATGTGGAAAACCTCAAAATATGTACCATAATGCACTCATTGGATGAGATTTACTACTAATTTCCTATGTGGTTGTTGTATAGCTCCCCAAACAACCACACATGCCATACATGGGAAATATTTAGCATATGAGTTATATATGTTCATCATTTTTTATAATTAACATACCAAGGATGGTTCTTGATTCCCATGCCATGGTATAAGGATAAAAGGTAAGGAAATAGGCCATAACATATAATTTTATGGGGCGAGCATGCCATGTTTTGTCACTCGGGGCTTCATGCATGCCCATAATACATAATATTTGGCCTCCAAGTTTGATATGATGGTGATTTCAAGGTTTTAAAGCCATGATATGTTTATTGGAGATAAGGGCATAGTTCAATGAAAAAACCTAGGTTATAAATCCTTGGAATCTATCTCTAAGCTTTACATTCCATGTGTGGGGCCTTAAGCCGCAACATAGGCCATGCATAGGAAATATTTGGAATGCAAATAAAATGTGGTGTCACATTTAATGGTTTAATACACCAAGGATGATTCTCATGACCCATGTCATGTTCTAGGGTGAATATCCAGAGTTTTAGTCCATAACATGAGGTGTTTGGGTTCTACATAGGCCAGCCATGAGGCCCGAGCCCATCCTTTCCTAGTGACAGTGATATGGTGGCCAATTTTGAGGTTTGTCACATCATGTATGCTTCTTGGTTCTACATCGTGGATCCTTCTTCATCAAGATAAGTTATGAAAATCCAAAACAACATAATATAATCCATATATTATTACATTAATATGTACAAAATCCCATTCATATATAATGGAAAACCCTTTGTTATCTCATTGGTTTTCCTTTTTGTTCTAGTGACCAACTGAACCAACCATGATTTATTATGTTTACTTCTCTCCAGATGAAATATTTCAACCAAATTAGGAGAAATATAACTATGACTTTCTCCTGAATAAATTTAAATTGTAATAGATTTCTTGAGAATCTTGCCTTCAACCTCAATAATGTTTGATTGATAGTTTTCTTGACAATTATCCAAAACCACATAATTTCCAAGAAGGTTCCTTGCCACATCAACCATTGTAATATCTTCTTGAATGTAATGCAAGGTCCTCATTTTGTCTTCTCACTACATGGCAATATATATGCATATGTTCTTCTCCACATCTCCAACATTTAATTGGTTTCCTTTCCCTTTTCCCCTAAGACTCATCCATATTTGATCCACTTTGAAACCCTTTTTCCTTTAATCTTGATTTTCATTCTTTTCATTCTTCTAATACTTTTGAAAAATTGGTTTTCCTTTATTATGATCATCCAAGTATTTTACCTTCTTTATTGTTTCTACAAGAGTAATAGGATTTTAACCTTCTTAACCTTAAATATTTTAAATTGAATATATATATATATGGAACATCGCTCGAGAAACCCTCAAGTACTTCCCCATTTTTTTAGGATGGTACCCGAGGTAAACAATCAGCCTTGATAATGTGGCCTAACCCGGTGGGGACATCGAATGAGGCTTCAGCATAGCCACCTGGGGATTTGACCCCGAGACCTTCTGCTAGCATAAACAACTCTCAACCACTTGAGCTAACTCACCGGGATTGAATATATA
>LPNX010966347.1:176701-254780 GCA_001517045.1 Pseudotsuga menziesii
TTAGCACTCATATTTTACCCTTGGTTGTAAAAGGGTAAACCCAAAGGTAACCACAAAACCAAGATTTAGGAAGGAAAACTGGCTTCTTTCTTTCCAAAGAGGGATCTCCCAGTATTTTTTTTCACGGGTTAGATATATATAAACAAAAGACAAATTTTAAGATTGTTGGTGGTTGAAACAAATGTACATTGGGAATGAGTCATATCGTGGAACAATAATATTAATAGTGTTGCTGCATGAGAAACTTTAACATATGCAAGGTAGAAATCTCATTATAGTCAAAATGATTTTGTCTGGTGATTATGGAGGAATTTAGAAATAGTCCATTAATGTCGGAATCAAACTAGGATGAATCCAACATTAACTTTAGATGAACAAGTTTTGTGAATTTTTGAAAGTAATAGAGAAATCATGTGATTATGAATTCTGAACTATTGTAAACTCATTCAAACATGAAAGGGAAAACATAATGGAAGTAGTAAACATGAGACACATGCACATAATAAAATAAGGTACAGACTATAATAAAGACAACATAGGAATCTCTAAAAAAACCAGCTTCGGCTCTGTAATTTTATTAATCTCTTGGAATAATAGTTACAATGAAAAATCTCATGGGTTCCAACCCTTGTTCTATTACAATAACTTGTTTAAATACAAAATATCACTCCATGAGATGAATAACTAACTCTAAAAATAGGCAATAACCGCCTCTTACATCTATCATCTAAATCTCCTAACTAATAACTGCTCTTGAAAATAAACAAAAACTCCTTGTTAGCTAGTCTTCAAAAACAGTCTTTGACAGTCTTCATAAATTTTCAATAAATGATCATCCACGTAGCATGTACTTTGTTCTTCCATACTTCTCAACTATATTCCACTAGTCGACAGTTGGTAGCTCCAGGTTGGCCATTTCCTTTGTCAACACTCTTAGTTCTATGTGGTCCCTGTATGAAACTTCAAACAGTTGTGAACAAGTGGCTCTAAAGGAATATAACATTTCAAAATATTCTGCAAGCTTATCCACTATGGTTTTTCCATCCAAGGACTGTTTCATATCCTCGAACTTCTTATGATCAAGTCTACACCTTACCAAGTGAGCGTGGTACTCTGTTTGGGAAAACATTCCACCTTTTTCTTCCCAGAAGAAAGGAAATCCCTTTTTCAATAATGTTGTAAACATTTCAACATATAGTTTAACTTGATGGGTCATGATGTCAATATTTTCTTGTACTGTATCCATATGTTGGTGCTTGCTAATCACTTTTATATCCCATGTAATGAATGAAATAATTTCTTTGAGATTTGTTGTTTTTAGATCATCTTCAGTCAAACCATTCAAGAAACTTATTGTTTTGTTAGCAGTGTCGATTGGATTTTTATTCAACACTTCTTTAACTGCTGCAACACTCTGTCTGACAGCATGGACAACAATCTCCTTATCCAAAATATAATCTAAGTAGGGTACAAGTTTAGCTTGTTCATCTATGATCATATCCCACAGGATATGTTTATCTCCCTGCACAGGAAGCTATCTGGACAGTTGTTTCATAAGATTATCATTTTTATCTGACAAATATTTACATTTGTTTTCCCAATATTTCCTTTCCTCTTCCTTCTTCAATGCAACATTTTCAAGGTTCTTATTTTGGTTTTTTAATCCAACTATCTCCAAATCCCTTAAGGCTAACTTGAGACATAGCCTGTACAATAGAATCTGCACTTACTTGTGCAGGAGGTGAAACAATTTGGACTTCATGCTCTTTCTCCTTTTCATTTAATTCTTTCTCCAATTCTACTTGTTTTTCTTTGAGCCTTCTCATTCTCAACCAAAAGACATATGTCCCTTTCCCATTGCTTCTTTTCTTCAACAAATTTTAAAATATTTGCTTTGCAATCATTCAATTCATCATTTAGAGTCTCGTTTTATTTCTCCAGCTCTGTAGCTTGTATGAGCTGGGTAGTTGGAATCTTCAACTTCTTTTTCAATAACTAAATGGTGTTTTCTTTCTCATTTAGCCTCTTATGAGTTGATTCTCCTATATCAACTTCACTATCAACAGTCAACAAATTGTCTTGAAGCTTTTTAATTTGTTGTTGATGAGCTTTATTTTCAACCCTTTCATGTCTTAGCTGGTTCTCAACTTTACTCTTGGAAGATTGCAATCTAGACACCTTTAGAGTGGACTTGAGTAGGTCACTATATATTACTTCCTCGGTTTGTTTGTGGAGATGAATCATATTAGGTATAGGAATGTTTTCTAGATTCATCCTCATCTCAGCAACTTTTTTCTTGGTTTCTATTGCTAAGTTCAGAGTGTTATGAACATGATCTCTTACAGTAACCAAAGCTACCGTCATCTTTACTAGATATTTTTCTGACATCGTTATAAAATTTAAGAGATTCATCTGTTGATACCTCTTTATCCTCCCTGTATTTATCAAATAACTCAGCCCTGGTTGAAATGGGAGGTAGAATCCTTGGGAGTCTCTAAGAAAGAATATTCTTTGATTTCAAAGACTGGTACTTTGACTTTAATCTTCTTTTTCTTGCATTTGTCTTCTGCTACCTGTATCATCTGGCCTACCTCTTCAACTTTTTTTTTCTTTGAATTATGGACACTATCTTCTTCCTCTTTCTCCATTGTATCAGAAAAGGTCCTTTTATTAGTCATTCCTGAATGACTAGCAATGGGTGAAATATTCGCAGGTGTTGGAACAATAATCAAAGGGTTTGGTTGTGTAGTACTAGCATCCTTTCCTAGAGAAGTATATCCCTATTGCATATCCTCCTCTCCCCGTGTCACCTAAGGATAATCCATCCAATTGGCACTCTTGGTCAAGCCTTCAACTTCTTGATGCTCAAATGGTTTTTTTTATTGACTTGTCTTCTTATTGAGATGGCATGGTGATTATCATAGTTGACAGCTGCAACAGTCTAAAACCTCATCTCCTTCATCAAACTCTCCACTACAGGAAAATCAACTTTACTCTTTATAATGAATGGGCCAACTACCCATGGAAACTTGATTTCAAATGACTTCTTGAAGTTGATAAAGTGCTCATTCTCAATAATGAGATTTTGCCTAATGATATCTGAGGAAAAAATCTTGGGATTTAAGAAAGCAGGTAAAATATAAGGTTGATGGACAAATCCATACACTCTGATCACAGTACCTTCTTCCATCAAGAACCAATATCCAATTCTTCTTCCAGGTGAAAAATGTAACATTTATTTCATGAGAGGTAATACTTTGGGAAAATTTTGCTAGAAAAACACTTTATACACCTCAGACTAAAGAAATTTTGCTCATTCTCAGTAATACATGTCAGTGTCTAGACTTAGAAACTGACTCATAAGGGAAATAACAGACTGATTTTCATCATTAAACATACTTGAATCAATAGGAAAATATTGGTTCCGTAAGGATATATCAGGTTTCAAATAGGTGTTAAAGAAGTTTTTCTTTTGCTCCATCGTAGCCTTTCTGAATAACTAAATTAGACTCTCTTCGTTAAACTCTTTAGACAATTGGGTGAAAGTAGCAGGAACATCAAATGCATCTCAGACAATAAGTGGACTGACAAGACAAAGTATTTTGGACTTAGCAATGTCCATAATTACCCTCTTGGAAGAGGAATAATTACAGGTGCACCATACAATAAACTCAGGAAATTTTAGAGTTTTCTCAGTACATAAAAACTGAAAATAAGACTGGAAGACTCCATGGACATCTGTTCCTTGGTATTTAAGGACTTTTAATTTATTTTTTAACAGGTCTACTGAATTAATGGACAGTATTGTATCAAAAACCTCACAATCTTTGTCTTCAAAAATCCTCTTCTATCTTTTGGTACTTCAATGCATGAGCCTCCACTCCCTCTACACTGTCCATTTTAAATATCTTTTGGTGGGAGGAAAATGGCCTACCTGGTTACTTGACAAGTGGACAAGATATTCGTCTGATTTGGATTCTTCCGCATAGTGCCAATCTCTCCATTTCCAATGCATAAACAAACAAATAGTCCCTATCCACATGCTTTTGCTTTTATATTATTTTATTCCACTATTGGCCATGCATCTTATTCAGTTGAATATTTTACTACCCATGGGCTTGGTGTCTTTCATTTTAATCCTCTTGATCACCATTTAACCATGCCATCTTATTCCCTCTATATCATCCATTCTTATCTTTCCTGTAACTTCAAGCAACGGAACTAATCACAATCATATATCTACCTTTGTTTCCCTTTCCATCGTAGATATTTTCCCTACTTTAACATAACCTGTTCATATCATAACTAAACTACAATTCACCTCAGTGGATTAACACTCGACCATTGATCTTATCCTTTGCAAATCCCCACCATCAATAAATTCCCCCTTTTAACATTTCGCTCAGATTTGGTTTTACAAAGAGTGTGCATCTTCTCCCATTGGAGTGATTCTCCACCATAGATTTAGATCACCCTAAATCTCAACCATTGATTTCCATTCCCCTTTAATCAACTCAGCTGGGAATCAATGTGATTTTATTTGTGCAAGTCAATTCATTGGAATGATCTTGGATCGTAGATCTCATTCTCATCAAATATGCACCCTTCATTGCGAGCCCCCTAACCAATTCTTCTAGTTCACAAATTTTCCTCACCCTCGCATATTCCATCAGCGGAATGATTATCAACCCTTGATTTTGATCGGGCCTCCATCTCGACCATTGAAATATGTATCATGTACCACTTTCCACTGATTTCAAAACTTATTTCCTCCGCGAATGTTCATCCAACAGAATGAATTCCAGCCGTAAATCATTCCTCCATTCAGATCTTCGTCGTTGATTTGTGTCAGATGTAACCTTTTCCGTTTATTGGGAAATTTCATCCCTCCCTACATGTCCCACCGATGGAATATTTTTGAGCCATAGATCTACTTTCCCCATTTCATCTAACTGTAGATCTCTACTTCCTTTTAACCAATTCCGTTGGTGACCAAACTTATTCCTACCTTGCAAATTTTCCTAGCGTATTCATCCACAGTCATAGATCGTCTCCGCTGCAGATCTACACCATCAAATATTACCTCAAGATAACATGGGGTGTATTTTTCATTTAAAACTTATTTCTAAGGTTAAGCTAGGATTTTTCTTCAAGTATATAATTTTCAAGCTTATAAATACTCCCCTTCCATTATTTTAAAGCCCCTTTCTACATACCTTTAGGTCACATGATGAAATTTTTAGCTCTTACCTTATATCTCCGTTTAGTCTTCTCCTCTCC
The DNA here is from genome assembly GCA_001517045.1 of Pseudotsuga menziesii. Lineage (NCBI taxonomy): Eukaryota > Viridiplantae > Streptophyta > Pinopsida > Pinales > Pinaceae > Pseudotsuga > Pseudotsuga menziesii. The sequence continues at coordinate 181,982 of LPNX010966347.1, forward strand.
AACTGCTAACCAGAAATGGTGCTAACAGTTGGATCCAATTGGGGATGCTACCCTCCTTGTGAGGTAGAAAAGCACCCACAAACCAGTGCCTGTTCCATTACGTGCATTAGATCAAAACTCTTTTTATTTTTATTTTTCTACATATATAAAAATAAAGAAAAATAGAAACCCCTCAAGATCTTAGGGCCTTCTCTCCGGTCTTCAAATCTCTCAGCTCAACATCTGTACTCATTTCAAATATACAATCTATGGTACAAAGTTACCTTCCACCACTAGGATAGATAATGCTTCAGAAATATTCCGTTGACAGGGCCTCCTTTCAGATGAACCCCATCATGATGTTGCAAAACAAATGCATTATCACCCCTGTAAGTTGCAATAATGTACGGTCCCCTCCACATGTAATCAAACTTTCCATTTTTTTCTTCTTTTGGTGCATCCCATTTCAATACCAAATCATCAATCTGAAAATTTTCCTCCTTCACCTTTCTATCAAAGGTCTTTTTACCTTCTCCTGATGTACCTGGACTTTGTCATAAGCATTTTCTCTCATTTCATTTAGTTCAAGTATCTGATTAATTCTTCTCTACATATGATTAGGTTCATCCTCCTGCTCCTATAACAACTTCATGACAGGTAGACCTGGAGATGCTGGAAAAATTACCTCTAATCCATAAACCAACTGAAATGGTGACATCACAATTTCTCTTTTAGTACTGATTCTATCTGCCCACAAAGCATATTTCAGTTTAGTATGACAGACTCTTTTATTGTCTTCAAGCAACTTCTTGAATCTTTACTAGACTCTTATTGGAAGAATCTGCAAGCCCATTTCCCTGAGGATAGTATGCAATAGAATGATTCAAATTAAAATGGTACTTATGACAAAATATAATCATTTTATTTGAATTAAAGTAAGGGGAATTATATGTTACAATCCTCTTTGGACACCCAAACCTTGACAAGATGTTGTTTCCTAAAAACAACCATAATTACAGGATCAGTGGATCTCCTAATTGGTATGGCTTCAATCCATTTGGTAAAATAATGATTTGTTGTAAGAATCCACCTGTGCTAACCAGAACAATTTGGGTTGATTTCTCCAATGAAATCCAACCCCCACTGTTGAAAATGTGCTTCCACTGAGATGGGATTTAGAGGTAATGGCACCAATTTTCTTTTCCCTTCAAAAATTTGGCATTGATGATATGTAGAATTTACTTATACACATTAGAGAACATAGATGGCCAATAAAATCTAGCTCTCAAGGTTTTGTAGACAGCTACCTTCCAAGAATGGTGTCCACCACAAACCCCTTGATGGAATTCTTTCAAAGTGTGCTGGGCCTCATTCTCCACCAAAAAATTCAGCAAAATCCCTCTTGGATCCTTCCAATACAGATATTGATTTATGACACAGAATTTTGTTACCTTCAATTTGACTTATCTAGCCCTTGTTTTGCTTAATCCAGGAGGAGCCTACAAGTTTTGTATGACATATACAATGTCACTATACCATGGAGATAAAGTAAAATATGGTATCACCTACAGTTCTGGCTCGAGATGATTAGAAGGATTAGATAAGAAATTTAGTTGCAAAGATTCACAGTTTGAATTTGTCATCATATTATTCAACCCTTGTCCTCTCACCAATTTTGTAGTCTTAATATCCAAATCACATTCTGGCAGCGCTACAATCCATTTATCCCTCTTTCCCTCTAGATCGGGTTATGAAAGGACACTTTTTACCACATTGTTGGGAACATAAGCCACAATATGACAATGAACAATATATACCTTGTAGTATTTCAAAGACTTCACCAAAGCATAGGCTTGTTTATCCATAATGTCATACTTCAATCCTCCATCTCTCAGCACTTTGTAGATGACACAAATCCATATCCCACACTTTTGGGGATAAACTAGGCAATTGATAATCATACTATTATCAATTTCAAGAAAATAATATTAACATTTGAAGATTTAGAGCTATGAGTGGCCGTACCAATAGATCCGATGGAAGGACAAAGATAGGTCGAGCTAGTGAATAGTGAAGAACAAGGAGATTGCCTAGACCAGATTTATAACATTACTTCTACAAGCAATGATTATGTAAATCCAACAACTGATAGAAAGCTCAGTTGGCACAAAATTAGTTCATGTCCATTAGATTCTGGAGAAGCTTTAGAAAAATGACCGAACTGATTGCATGAATTGTCGATGAGAAAATGCACAAGAATTACATGATCTGTGCAACGGGTAGCTAGTAAGGTAAGTGATATACCCACATATGAAGGATTACCTAACCTCAAATCTTATCTAACGAATTTGAAGAAAAATTCACATAACATCAGCACTTGTACTCCATAGACTTTGTACTGAAAGCTACGCATGCCAGATGGTGGGCCGCACATAAACAATCTATATCAGAATGGCCTCAATGACGAAGGTTGATGGAGATGTGATTTGGAGAAGAGATCAGACATACTATTCAGAAATGCACAGGATTAACTGATCCTGTTAAGTACATTGAATATTTTCGTGCAACATGGGAAGCATGTTCGTGATAGGAATGGGTCCATCAATTTATACATACTTTGGACAAGATACCAAGGAATTGGTACACATCGGTTGAGCTACGATGTGGGACAATTGAATGGGATGAACTGGCTGCCAGTTTCACACACATATTTGAGTTTGTTGACGGTCATCCTTTGATCGATGTTGCTTTTCAAGTGATCAAGACAGATATATTTGAAGATATCCCTATTTCAATAGAAAACTTTAATCAAAACAATGGGACAATCCAGCATTGAATGGATTGTTATAATGTGATGGGAGAACCTGATGATAATGACCTGCTCGACATAAGCATCACATAGTCTGGAGGTACTCACACAGTGGAACGATTTGGTATTTATAGTGACCAGTTTTTGAATCCGTTGAAAGTCAAGAAAGTAAATATTGGATCTCTATATAATCCAAAGTTTGCCAATATTGAAGATTATTGGGATGATGAAGCTGTCGGGAATATTACGGACTTAATGCACAAATTTCAGAATCTGTTCCTTGCAAAATTTTCAGATATGAAGGGTGTTAGCACTCAAAATTTACCCCCAATTGTGAAAGGATCATCCCAAGGTAACCAAAAAACCAATCTTTAGGAGGAAAGTTGGCTTCTTTCCTTCCATAGAGGGATCTCTTAATAGATAAACTCAAAGGGAAGATATATATTTTTGTAAAGAAATAAAATCTAATAGTAACAATGGCTGAAACAGGTGGTCATTGGGCATGGAGTCAAATTTGAAAAACAATTAATAGCAATTCTTTGCAATGGAGTTCTTAAGTAGAAGCAGGATAGATACTCTTTTACAGTAAAATAGATGGTTGTCTGGTGATAACGAAGATTAAAGAAACAGTCCATTAACATGGGCATCTCAGGATGAATCCAATGCTAACTTTAGTGGAAATAATTTGTGACTACTTGAAAGTAAAGGATAAAGGCATAAGATTATGAAATCTAATTCAGTATATACTCATTCAAGCATGAAAAGAAAACATAATGGAAAGGTAAACAAGAGCACATTTACATGAGGAAATAAAATACAAACTATAAAATGAATAACACAAGAATATCTGCAGAAAAACCTACTTGGATCTGAAGTTTGTATTAATCTTGAAGCTCACTTACAAAATTCAGATCTTGCTCATGTGTTCCAACCCTCAATACATTGTAAAAAGTTGCTTAAATACATAAAAAATGTTCCTTGAGATGATAATTGTTTCTATGATAAAAATAGGCATATGTAACTTCCTTATTATATTTTTCAATTAACCTTAACAAGCTATTCCTATATTCTAGGACACAAATCTAATCTATATACCAAAAATATAATTAAGTTGCAATAAATATGGAAAGGATGCCAAGTGATTCGAGTTGTCGATTGTGCCTTGTTGATTGTGCTCTTGAAGTCAAATGTTTCTTTAAATGCTCTTCTATCATTTTTGTTTGTTATTTTAAAGCCATCAAGCTGATTTTATGCAATGAATAGAGATATGATTGCTACATATGTCCTGAACCTATGACTCATTGCATGTTGGAGTTTCTGAAATCAAAATGGTTTGCTTAAAATATGGCAAGGAATATTGATCTTTTATCCTCTAACTCCTTTGTTGCTCTGAAAACTGAATGCTCTGACACCTACACTCAAGGATTGATGATTCACTTCCCTAATTTGACACAAAACATGCTTAAATCCCAACTTTGGAAAAAATTGTTCAAAACTGTTCTAAAATTTTTCCACATTTTAGTTTTATGAATTTCTTAAATGAAATTCCAAAACAAAAACCAAAACCATCCACCGTTTGAAACCCATGCCTTGTTTTGTTTCTTTATTTTTTCATTTTGAATCTAATCGTTTATGGATTTCATAAAATGAAATTCAAAAACAATTTCAAATTCAAAAAACAAATTCTCCAAATAAATGAAATTCGTAAAGAATTTTCATTTTCTTTATGAAAACTATCCACCAGTTTGAAAACCATGTCATGTTTTCAATTTGGAGCAAGTGTATTCTAGAGGGAAAGTTTATAACATTAGGTTTTGGGACATTAGGAAAATTTCGCGGACATAAGAGTTTATAAATTATACTTTATTTCGTTGAGCTAAAGAGTGGTTTGAGAAGATTTTGTATCTCCCAACGAAATAAACATAGGAGTGACACGTAGTAAAAATTAAAACTATGGAAAAACTCCGCTACCACTTCAAAAAGTTACCCATCGAGCTAGTTGAGTGAGTAGAATAAATGGTGGACGCTCATCCAAACTTTAATCCTTTCTGAAATTTAATATGATGTCTTTCGATATTTGTTCCAAACCATATCACTTTGGATTTAAATATTAATATAAATATATTAAATATTTATATTAATAATAAACTTTTCATGTTTTTAATAAATGCTTGGGTAATTTTGGAGGTTCCACTATTCCTTCAGCAGCTCCACCAATTCATTAATCTACTCGGCTAAATATAGAAATTTTCTCCATTAGCTCTTGGTCACATCCTTAAGTCCCATTGTAAACATTACACATTTCCTCTCCGCTACTTATTGATCCTTCATTTTAGTGCGCAGCTTCCTCCGGTAGATCAAATATTAGCCATGGATCTCATCCGCCTGTTAGTCTCACCGTTGATCAAGAACGGTCTTTAATCATTTCGCTAACCTTAATTTCAACATTGATCGCACAAGTTCTCCCAGTAGATCCCATCTCCGACATTAATCTTATCAATCTTTCATCTTCGTTGTTGGTTCAAGTTACCTTTTAAGTTTTCCACAAGTAGCTAATCTTCCTTTTACCATGCATCTTCCCACAACGGATTCTATATCAGTGTTCATATCATTGACTTGCAGTTCTATCCTTCAGTTGAACAGACTATTAACATCTTCACTTAGCAGTTGTTCCACTCTCTACGCAATTGTCTTGGAGTGAAGGACACGGTTTCGTAGCAACTATCTTTTTCTTCTTTTTCTACAATGTATCTAGGGGGAGGGTTCCCACGAGGTTTTCCCTCTTTCCTCATTTTATTTCATTGTTCATCAGTTGCATTGTTTTGGGTGACCTATTATGGCCTTGGTTGTCAGGGCCCTTTCTTTATTACCCCATAGTAATGTTCAGGGGGGTGTTGGAGATACCACACTTTGCTATTATCACTAGGAAGGTGCCCATGTAGGATCACCTTGGTTTTATCACTCAGTTCACTCTGTAACTGGCGGGATTGGTTTTATCACTCAATTCACTTTGTAACTGATGGGATGTGTTAGATCTCTCTAGACCACCACTACGGTGTGTTTCCTCATCGAAGCTACTTAGGATATATTATGTATTGTAATCATTTTCATATGATAATAGAATTCTTTCATCCATTCTCTCTGGTTTTCACTATTTATGCTTTTGCAAGTAAAAAACCAATCTCCCTATTAAATAAAAATCCCTTCTCCTTACAAAGATTTAATTGTATGATAAATATTTTGATTCATTTTTTCTAATAAAATATTATATCTCAATTCATAAATAACAATAATACATTTTTTAGCATGGAGACTCAAAAGCAGGGCTATCTGGTTGGAATGTGGGGATGATAACACAAATTTTTTTCATGCCTATGCCTGAGGAAGGAAGGTGGCAAATACTATTTGGAGCCTCCAGGATGAGGAGGGTACTCATGTAGCTTTTGAAGATAAGGCCAGATGCGGGGTCAACCATTTTCAGAAGTTATTCAAAGCACCTCCACAGGCTTCAATCGAAGAGGTTATTAGATTATCACAAATGTTCCCCCGTTTTGTGGATGAGGAGGAAAATAGGGATCTTGTGAACGAATTAACGGAAGAAGAACTCAAGGAGTTTCTGGGAAGTTTTCAGAAAGATAAAAGTCCATGGCCAGATGGGTGGACAATTGATTTTTTCCTGGGCCTCTTTGATATTCTGGGGAGGGACCTCTTGCAGGTGGTAGAAGATTCAAGGTTGGCTGGTTGGATTCCGGCTAGTTTCAACTCAACTTTTATTACTCTCATCCCAAAGTCTGATAATGAAACCTCACTTAATGATTTCAGGCCGATCTCCTTGTGTAATTGTGTTTATAAGATTATTTCAAAAGTAATTGCACTAAGATTGAAAACAATCCTTTCAGCTCATGTCTCAGCTGAACAGTTTGGTTTCTTGGAAGGGCACCAGATCCATGAGGCAATAGGGGTAGCATAGGAAGGTCTTCACAGTTTAAAAACTAGAAGGCTGAAGGGGACTATTCTCAAAATTGATCTTTCTAAGGCATATGACAGAGTTAGTTGGCTTTATTTGAAGTTGCTTCTAACCCATCTTGGTTTTGGCATCATTTTTATTCGTTGGATTATGTCTTGTATAACTACTGTCTCTTTTTCGGTGCTGATCAATGGAGCGGCCTCCCCTTTTTTTCATGCGGAGAGAGGGCTAAGACAAGGGTGCCCCTTGTCTCCACTCCTTTTTCTTCTTGTTGCTGAAGGTCTAAGCAGGGCTATCAGAGCAGCTAGAACAGAGGGTCATTTCTCTGGGATACAACTAGCTCCAAATTTAAATATTACACATCTGCTCTTCGTGGATGATGTGCTGATCTTCTGCTTTGGCGCTAGAAGAGAGACCCGAGTCTTGCAGGAGATTTTTGAACTCTTCTCAAAGGCTATAGGAATGGAGATAAATTATGGTAAATCTTCTCTAACTACCCACTTGTTAAGACCGGAAGAGGAGGATGAACTTTCGAGGATCTTTCATTTTCCCACAGCTGGATTGGATGAAGGGCTCAAATATCTTGGTTTTTACCTGAAAGCAAACCTTTATCGGAAACAGGACTGGATCTGGTTGGTTGGGAAGGTTGAAAAACGGTTAAAGGTCTGGAGTCACAAGTGGTTGTCTCGGGAAGGAAGGTTAGTTTTAGTCAAAGCTGTGCTGGAGGCTATTCCGGTATATTCGATGGCCCTTTCCTGGATACCGAAAGGGATTCTTGGAAGGATTAGGAGGATCTGCTTCAAATTTCTATGGAGTGGAAAAAAGGAAGATTAGACTACTCCTTGGGTTAATTGGAGAAGGATTGCAGCTCCAAAAGGATTAGGAGGATGGGGGCTAAACGACATATTCTTATTCTCAAAAGCCTTGGTTGTTAAGGGTGGTTGGAGGCTGGTGAAGTCAAGCAGTTTGTGGACGCGGGTGATAATATAGAAATATCTTCCTGGGGAGAGGCTGGTAGATTGGATCAGAAATCCCAGGAAATTACATACAGGGGGATCGGTGATCTGGAAAGCGATTGTTAAATCTTTTAATCTGATCGAAATCAATCTTGCATGGGATGTTGGAAATGGGGAAAGTGTTCTGATTGGTAGGGATCCCTGGTTGGGCTGCACTCATCAGCATATTCTTCCACTTGATGTTATTGAGGCCCTCGGCCATGCAGGGATCACTACACTAAATCATCTTGCTGTTCCAAGGCCAGCTGAACCGTGGATTCAAATATGGAGAAGGGCCAACTCCTTAGGGCTGGGGGAGCGGGAGATTGGTTTTGTGGAGAATTACATAAGGGAACTGGACAGGGCTCATATTATTCTGTCAGAACAATAGGATTCGTTGGTATGGGATGCAGACCCGGGGGGTGCTTATACTCCTAAGGCAGGGTACTTATTCTTAAGTGCAGGGGTGGAATTAAGGGAAGAAGTCTGGTGGTGGAGGCCATTGTGGAAGCTTAAGTGCCCAGCTAAAACTAAGTTGTTCATGTGGTGTGTTCTAAATAACAAGGTACCTACCTGGGATGTGCTACAGAAGCGAACTTTTCAAGGGCCGGGCTGGTGTGTTATGTGTAAACAGGAGTTGGAAACTACACATCATCTATTCTATACATGCAGTTTTCCATCTGCAGTCTGGAGGGAAGTCTCCACTTTGGTTGGTTTCAATTTCCAGTGGGAAGGGGTTTCTATTGGGGCAGCATGGGAATCCTGGTGGAGGAGGACACCTCAAAAACACTTTAAAACTTTACCTTTCCTGGTCATCTGGGGGATATGGCTAGCCCGAAATAAGGCAATTTTTAAGGATATTCCAAGTTCTCCGGATATCATAGGGACTTTGGCTGTGGGTTTCTACAAATCTCTTCCTGTCCACTTAAGGGCAACAAGAGAACGAAGGCATTTAGAAGTGGCTTTAGACAGAACCAAGCCGTGGGCTTTTTTCGATGGGGCAGCACAAAATAACATGTGTGGAGGAGGCGCAGTTCTTCACCTTGCTGAGTCACATTTCTTCGTATTGTCTATGGGACTTGGGGAGGGAACAAATAATTATGCAGAGTTATTGAGCCTCAAATTCCTTCTGATGTTTGCATTAGAAAAAGGATGCACTGAACTAAATTTCCTGGGAGACTCATTGAATGTTATAAATTGGATAAATCAGACTCAAGAATGCAGGCATCTGAGACTAACTCATATTATTTACTCTATCCGGCAGCTCCTACAGCGTCTTGACTCTTTTACATGCAGGCATGTGTACAGGGAAAACAACAAGGAAGCGGACAAAGCTTCCAAGGATGGGCTCCGGCTGGCAGACGGTTTTTGGACAGTGAAAGAAACACATAATGGCAGATTGCAGGCTTTCTATCACAGGCCGTATATGGAACTCTTTTGAAAATCGACAAGCTTTCTTTTGTTCACATTATGGCATTATGCAGGTTTCTAATTTGTTTTTAAGAACTGTAAACAATATTTATGCAGTGGTAAGGAGTTATGGTTTCGATCATAGTCTCTTTGGATCGTAATTAAGTATTCACTTATGGTTTTATAGAAAGCAGTGCTGTAGCATGAACAGTAAAAGATATAAGTTCTGGGTGCGATCAGTCTCATTGAATTGCAACTATGTATGCACACATGTTCTATTTATAGAAGGTAGTGCAGTAGCACGAACAGCAAAAGACAGAACAGATCTCCTTTTTGTTGTGTTGATATATGTACAGAGCTAAGTACCGATAATATCCTGAAATAGCATCTGCGTATGCTCTTTTTTGAATCTTTAAACAGAAGACCTTAGAGTCTCTCGAATGGAACCAATTTATGGTGGACCAGAATTCACGCTTCAGTGAATATTCAGAATGTAATTTTGATCTCGAAAGATGAATGAAATTACGCTTTTTTTTCTTGAAAAAAAAAACAATAATACATTTTTTAAATTAACATTTAATTTAGTAAGCAACCATTAATCAACCATCTTCTAATTTAGAGGCTGCTACCCGCAACTACTCATTATTGAATAAATTTAAACATGATAAAACACAATAAAAAACCAATCTTCCTATTAAATAAAAATCACTTCTCTTTACCGAGATTTAATTGTATGATGAATATTCTGATTCAATTTTTCAAATGGAATATTATATCTCAATTCATAAATAACATTAGTACATTTTTTAAGATTAACATTTAATTGAGTAAACAACCATTAATTAACAATCTTCCAACTTACTTTGAAAATTGAGGAATCCCCTTTTGGTGCTGCCTCTCATGATTCTTAATTCTTCTCGCCTCTCATGATCAAATGGGAACGAGAAAAGGGCGAATCGAAGGTAGTGAATCTTCATATCTATATTGTTATTATGAAAGGCAGTTGAGAATCCGAAATATTTTAATACGGAGCTTCTAAATGTTGCGCTCACGTGCAAACAATGTAACTACTAAGATTTGACGTATGAACAAAATTCTTCAAATAATATCAATATAGATGTAAATGTTTGCACGTATGAACAAAATTCTTCAAATAATATCAATATAGATGCTACTACGAAATCAAGTCTAGATAATGATAAAGATTGAGATTAAAATTATTTGCACGCTTCTAACTTGCCAAGGCTGCGTATCATGTACAATAAAGTCAGACAGTCTGGAGATACAGGGAAATCTTTACAGTGAACATGGAAGACTAGAAATTGTGACATAAAAGAGACTGTATGGACTGCAGATCTTTAGGTTGTTTATTTAATATGGAATCAAAAACATATATTCAAAATGTAGATTCCACATAGAGCGATTAAATCATGTTCAACAAATTGGCAGATACCATACTTGGAAGCCATTTTTTTCCCACATTCAACACACAGCATGAGTGAACCGAAGCATAATCGAACCAATACAGAAAAAAATATGAATAAATATTCCGTAGGTAGGAGCGGATCGATTGACCGTATTTACATAATTGACGATCAAAAAGATGAAAAGGTAAACCACAAACAAAATAGAAATACTTTGTAGAACTTCATTCATATTATTTTTACATATCGAACAAAAGTACTATAAACTAACAGGGTGGTGGAAGAAACCTTTAAACTATTGAGGGAATTGGTACATTCCATGAAATTGCTCTCTTTAAGGCCACCACCCAACCTCTGACATTATTCCATATAATTATAACACTTACAATTCCACTAAATCCAATCCCTCCTCCTAATAGCACTGCATTTAATGAGACTTTTTCATTCACATGACTAAACCATCTATGAAAGGTGGTACCACTTTCAATTGGACTTTTTTTCTGTTTTTCTGTTTTCTTGCATGGTTGTAAAGGATAGTCGCATAGACATTTATTCATTTGAAATGACATTGCAGTGAAAGTATCCAACTGTGTTCCTTTTGGGATTTGCCCACAGAGTTTGTTCACTGAAACATTTAGAACTGCCAATTTTGATAATCTAGAAAGCTCTTGAGGAATCTCTCCACTCAAATTATTTTTGGACAAGTCCAATTGTTCCAAAGTAGATATCTTACTAAGAGATATTGGTATTTTCCCATCTAGTTGATTTCCAGATAAATTCAGCAACCGCAGGCTAGTCAAACTTCCAATGCTTGCAGGTATTTCTCCAACAAGATTATTGTTAGACAAGTCAAATATTGTGTTTGTCAACAACACATATGTGATAGTATACTCATATTTTTTCATAACAATCCTCATATCCTCATACAATGTATTACCACTTACTTGGTTTTCCAAGGATTGATTTAGTGTAGCACTATCCAGTAGAAAATCTTCAAACCTTCGAGTTACTGCATTATCACTAACTTGGGAAAACCCAAGAATTTGGAATCCTTGAAGCTTCTCAAGATTGGTTGGTATTCTTCCACTGAAATTATTGTTGGAAAGATCCAACAATTGTAACTTGGTGAGATTTGTGATCCATCCAGGAATGTCACCATGAAGTTTGTTATAACCAACACTTAAAACCCTTAGTTGGTGAAAAAATGCAAGGTAATCAGGAAGCTCACCTGTTACTACATTTTTCCTTAAATCAAGTAGCCGAAACTTGGTACACTTAGCCAAAGATTTTGACAATGTCCCAGAGAAGTTAGAGTAAGCAGAAAGAACTTCCATAGACACTGGAAATCCTATGCCCAATTCTCCACTGAGTAAGTTTTGTGATACCTTCAACCTCAGCAAGGTTGTGCAATTTCCAAGAGATACTCGAATTGTTCCATTCAACTTGTTTTGGGACAATATTAATTGCTCTAGTGCCACACATTTACCAATAGCATGAGGGATTGGTCCCTCTAGTTGATTTAGAGAGAGATCTAATTTTTGAAGTGAAACCATACCACTAATACTTTTGGGAATAATCCCACAAATACTATTATTAAATATGGCAAGTTCAATGAGAGAATTTAATTGACCTATGCTATATGGAATATGTCCACTTAAATTGTTTGAAAACAAAAACAAGCCTTTGAGATATTGAAGCTTTCCTATTGCTTTTGGAATTCTCCCTATGAAATTGTTGTTATTGAGATAAAGGTACTCAAGATTTCTCAAATTGGAAATACCCTCGGGTATTTCACCAGTTAGACTATTTTTACCAAGATTAAGGAAGATCAAATTACTCAATTTGATAATGGATCTAGGTATGCCACCATTAAATCTATTTGCACCCAGATTTAGGTGGGTAAGTTGACTCAAATTGACCATGGATTTAGGAATACTACCACTTAACCTATTAAAACCAAGATTCAAGTAGTTCAATTCACTCAAATTTCCAATGGCTTCATGTATGCCACCAGTAAAATTATTAGTATCCAAGTAAAGTTCTTGGAGTTTCTTCAAATTGGCAACGCCTATAGGTATTCTACCGGTCAACATGTTTGTACCAAGATTGAGAATGGTCAGCTTAGTCAATTTGAAAATGGCTTGAGGTATGCCACAAGTGAACCTATTTACACCCAAATTTAAAGTATTCAAATGACTCAAATTACCAATGACTTCAGGTATGCAACCAGTGAAATTGTTGCCTTCCAAGACAAGAAATTCTAGATTTTTCAAATTAGCAATGCCCTTAGGTATTGAACCAGAAAGGTTGTTCCAACTAAGATCTAGGGAAGTCAACTTACTCAAATGGCGAATGGCCTCAGGTATCGCACCACTGAAACTATTGGAACTCAGGGTGAGTTCTTTCAGCTCTCTCAAATTCCCAATTGCTTCAGGTATGCCACCACTGAAATTGTTCTGAAAAAGGGTGAGCTCTTTCAATTTCATCAAATGGCCAATGGCATCCGGTATCGCACCACTGAAACTGTTATAACTCAGGGTGAGTTCTTTGAGCTCCTTCAAATTGCCAATTGTTCCAGGCATGCCACTACTGAAATTGTTGCTATACATGGAAATTTTTTCGAGCTTTCTCATATTGCCAATAGCTTTGGGTATCGCACCATTGAAACTGTTATAACTCAGGGTGAGTTCTTTCAGCTCCTTCAAATTGCCAATTGCTTCAGGTATGCCACCACCGAAATTGTTGTTATCCAAGGAAAGCTTTTCGAGCTTTGTCAAATTGCCAATGGCTTCAGGTATCGCACCACTGGAATTGTTAGAACTCAGGGTGAGTTCTTTCAGCTCCCTCAAATTGCCAATTGCTTCAGGTATCCCACCACTGAAATAGTTGACAAAAAGGATTTCGAGCTTTCTCAAATCGCCAATGGCTACAGGGATCGTACTATTGAAACCGTTACCATTCAGGGTGAGTTCTTTCAGCTCCGTCAAATTGCCAATTGATTCAGGTATGGCACCATTGAAATTGTTTCCATCCAGGAAAAGCTTTTCGAGCTTTCTTAAATTTCCAATGGCTTCAGGTATCATACCACTGAAATTGTTATAACTCAGAGTGAGTTCTTCCAGCTCGCTCAAATTGCCAATTGCTTCAGGTATGCCACCACCGAAATTGTTGTTATCCAAGGAAAGCTTTTCGAGCTTTGTCAAATTGCCAATGGCTTCAGGTATCGCACCACTGAAACTGTTAGAACTCAGGGTGAGTTCTTTCAGCTGCCTCAACTTGCCAATTGCTTCAGGTATGACACCACTGAACTCGTTGCCATCAAGGGAAAGGTACTCAAACTTACTCAAATTGGAAATGCCCTCGGGGATGGAACCTTCCAGCATGTCATCATCGGGCATGGTACCTTCCAGCATGTCATTGGGAATGCCATCGGATATTGTACCTTCCAGCATGTCATCAGGGTTGTGTTGATCTGCCCTAAGATTTATGCGAGCCACTCTATCGCTTTTGCAGACAATCCCGTACCACCACGAGCAAACGTTCTTTGAGTTTCCAACTGTCCAATTGGCCAGCAGTCCAAGTGGATCGGAAGTGATTGCCTTTCTCAATGACAAAAGAGCTTCCACATCGGATGAAACCGTGAGCTGAGAAGCTGAATCCTCAAGCTTCCGTTCTTTGGAAACAACATCAGTGGGTTGAACAGAACTGCTTCCAGATCCAGATCCAGTTCCACCCGGCGCTGTGTGGTCATACAGACGATCGTCGTATTCCCGATAAATATCGGAGGAGTAATATGGCTTCCCTGAGTTAGTAACAGCTGCGGCATCCACCGCTGTTGTTATTTCCATGAGAAAGCACACAAGTACAAGGATAAGCATAATAGTCGACATAACAGATTTCTCCATTTCTCTCCCCCCACCCATCAAAGTCTTTAATGCCTCTGCTAAGTTGTGTTCATCAATACAGACACTAGTCAGGACTCACTTGAAAGGTATAAGAAACAATGGCGTGGGCTAGCTATGGAGCAAACCTCTCTCGGAGGGAGGAGGAGCAAAGTCAACGTTGACTTTGCTCTTCCTCCATCCGATGGAGGGAGGTTTGCTCCATAGCTAGCTTATTCCAGAAACAATGAAAGAAAGAGCATGTAAATGCTCGTTCACAACGACATAAATGTGAACAAAATACAAGACTTTTAATAACTTCCAATGTTTTCTACGATTCGTTTTCGTTTAGGAGTAAGTTATTGCTCAGACTATTTGCACCATTTCATGTGAGTCTATAAAATTTTGACAAAAGATTGACTCAAATAAAAGATACAGATAATTTAAACAATGAGTTACTCCCTATCTATTTTCAAACATTTTTTCCGATTAGTATTTTTACCTTTGGTTTGGTGGGGCATGGACTGTTTTATGAAAGAAAGAACAAATGTTTCACTCCAGATAAATGTGAATAAAATTTCACTATTGAAGAAGAAGAAGAAAATATTTTAAGCCAAGAATAGTTTAGGGGACAGGCTATCTCGTACACGGTTTTCTGTAATTCAATTTTTTGCCTATTCAACTTGACAATAAGTGCCCTCAATTTTTCCACAATCTCTTAGTTAAATAAATCATCCCAAAATTTATCCACTGTAAGATAAATGACAACAAAATTCCAACACTGAATAATTCTATTTGGAAATTTGTTGTTTCCAATTTAGTCCACAACGTGTTTGACGCTGTAAGTGTTTGTTTTTGCAAGGACTTTTAATAACTTCCAACGTTTTCTACGATTCGTTTTTCTAGCGTTGATTAGTTTAGTTGGTGTAAGTTGCAAGATCCACACATTTTCTCGGATTCGTTCTTCGCGGCTTTTTCCAACGTCCTATTTCTTTCGTTGATTATAGATACCTTCTGTACATAAATCATGGAAAAAACAAGGTTGCTTAATATATGCTTCTAAAAAAGTGATTGAAAGGACCAATGACATAATAATTATTCTCTCCTTTATATCTATGCAAAGTTATTGAAAGGACCAATAACACGGCTAGTGAAATTAGCAACATCTTTGCTTAATATATGCTTTGAAAAAAAGTTTAATTAAAATTAGTTATATATTAAGTAAAAAATAGATAAAAATATATCATTTTTAATTTAATTAAAATGTTGAAAAAATAATAATACATTAACTATAATTCATACATAAATATAATGATGATGATGATGATGATTAACGTCCATTGAAACCAACTTTGGTTTATCGAACGTTAAGAAGGATAATACTTGGTTTACTTTTAATGTCTTGTTCCTGTGCTCAAAAAGCTTACCAAGAAGTTTTCCAAGCTCATTATAGTTTTTGCAAGTTAGAAGGTTATAAATGTTTGTATTGTAGCATACTATGAAACTCAGACCTAATGTGGGTGTAAGCAAGGCACTCTCAAGAGAGTGATTTTCATCATCAACGCTCATCGACACACAAATGGAAAACCCTTTCCGCCCATGGAGTTTTAGGAATAGGCCAACGCCCTGTTTCACTATGGAGTTCATGAGAGTTCGTTATAATCTTAGCTATATTAATTTTCTTCCGTGAGCTAGTTACTACCGAGAGATACTTCTCATCTTCCAAGTTAGGATTAATGACCTCCTTATAATATCTTAATTTTCTCTTGACAACTAAATTTTCCTCACACCAAAATTTGTCATTAAACTTAAAAGTAATAATATTTTTGACATTATCAATGTTCTGCAAAATGTTGTTTTCATCAATGCCCCAATGGTTTAACCAAACCATGGTATCTTTACACCAACACCGCTTGAGGCATAGTTGGTTTTGACTTGAGTTTAAAGCAATTTTAGGAAGTCTATCGTTTCCCATGTTATTTATCTTATGCGTGTACATTAAGTACCTAGTCATAGCCATGCTCTCGATGGGGGAAAGACCCACTTCTACGAGGAGAATAGGATAAGGAGCATTGCTTTTAATTTTGAGGTTATAAGTTATAAACCGCTTCTGGATTTGCTCAATCTTCCTCCAAAATTCTCTTGAAATGTTGCACCCCCATATTTCACAACCATACAAGATAACATGGATGACAAGAGTTTCAAAAGGAACTTCTTTTTATCCCACATGACCAAATTGACTGATTTATAGTGATTTTCAAGACCAAAATAAGCTTTCCACCCTCCATTAATCATTTTCTCAATCCTATAGTTCAAATTGAGCTTGTGATGAATATCAATTCCGAGATACTTCTAAGAAGTCACTTCCTCTAGATTTTTATTACCATAAATAAAATTTGCATAGGTGTCTTTCTTAGATTTTATAATCATGATTTTTGTCTTGACGGTGTTAACAGTCATACCCATGTTAGAGCAAAAATATTTAGGAATTCTTAATTGTTTATAGAGATCAGAAGGACACCTTACCATAAGAAAAATATCATCAATATAAAGTAGGAGGATGATAACTATCCCAACTAATATTGTACCGGCGCAACGTGCTTCTTCTAAACACTTTTCTAGCTTATCGATGTAAATGCCAAAAAGGGTAGGGGAGAGAAGGAAACCTTGTTTAACTACAATATTACAATTTATACATGTTGTTCACCCCTCATTATACTTAAACTTGCCAATGACCTTTTCGTATAACCTTATCACGACATCTCCCAACTCAAAAGGAACCTTAAGCAACGGCTCTAGCCTATTCCACAAGTTATTTCTAGGCACTTTATCAAAAAAAATTCTAAAATCCACAAAGCAACAAAATAGGCCAGACTTATTATTATGACATTCCTCTGCAATGATCCTAAGTGTAACGAGGTGGTCCATGGTTGAATGATTCCTTCTAAAACCTGCTTGGGCTTTGGCCCGCTTACCTTCCATTTCTAGCAATTCATTAATCTTCTTTTCTAAGATAATACCATATGACTTAGCTAAGAGAGGGCTAATCATAATAGTCCAATAATTAGAGGGGTCATTTTTATCACCACTTTTGAAAATAGGAATAATGAGGCTTTGAGTCCACGGTGTAGGAAACCCTTGCTTGGCCGCTAGATTAAAGAGTCTGTGAATGTGCGGGATGAGGACATTCCCTCCAATTTTTAATATTTCCACTTGGTAGCCTTTAATGTCTTTGGATTTTCCATTTGCTAAGCGCTTAACCCAAAAATCTATGTATTCTAACGAGAAAACTTCTTACGTTGTAAGAATGGTTTGAATGATATCTCTGATATACGAGGATTCATAAAGCTTTTTAAGATAGGAATTCCAATCTTTTAAAGCAATTTTATTGTCGTCTTTTGTTTTGCGAGTTAGAATTTGCCTCCAGAACTTCTTAGGTGCCACCTTGGAGAGGTGTAGGAGATTTTCCTGCCTTTTACTTAGCTAATGCCTTTTTTTTAATTAAGGCAGTTTGTAGTTATATATCTTGTCCATTTTTATCGAATCTATAGTAGCTTCCTTAATTTATTTTCTCGCATCCTTACACTCTTGATAATACCAAGGGTTGTTTCTACTATTGCTCGTTTTAGTCAAGACTTCAATAGAGAACTTGTTAATGGACGATGAGAGGGTTGTAGCAAAATTATGGTAGATATTTTCTATATTCTCCATACTAGATAAAGGAACCAGTTCATTTTTTAGATCATGGAGAAAAATGTCAGCTTTAAATTTTTATCAAAGATTAGGTACTTTTGGAAATGATAGTTTTCCCCCTTAGGATCACGATTCACTATGCATGGCAATATTGAGAGTTATAATTGAAGGTCTATGATTAGAGTCGAACTCATGGTCGTTGAAGATGTTGAAATCTATTAATTTGTTGTATATAGGGATATCAACTATGACATAATCTACAATACTACATCCAAGCCCATGGATACAAGTCATATGGCTAGAGTTTGGCCATTTTGTGAGACCGTTGCAAATGATAAGATCTTGACCAACTCATACCCGAATAAATTTTCACCTAGATCTTCAGACCTTCTTTTATGCATGTTAGCCTAGCTCAAGGCCTTCGTCTAACCAAAGAGGATTAGGGTTGGGATAGTTGCTTAAAAGAATAATTTGGTTTTAATGGAAGTTCGAGCATTGAAGTCACCCATCAAATTAATATTTCTTTCCTTTCTTAAACTAGAAATATCATGTTCTAAACCATTATAAGGACAATTTTTTATCTAAATTGGTTTTTTTATAGAAGTTGGAATTAATAGGGGAAATATAACAGATGGTTATGTAGGGTTTTTCATCATTAATGCCTATGATATCTATCAAAATAAATTGGTTGTAAGGGTCTTTCTTATAAATCCTAACATGTGAGGATATGTTCTTCCTAATGTAATAGGCTATCCCCCCAATGCCTCTACGACATGAACATTTATTCCATATTGACCATAGGACATATCTGTCTATATCAGGGACCTTGGACTCCTCGTGCTCCCAATTTCCAACCAATAATACAATATCAATTTCGCTTGGGATCCAACTGAACTTAGGGCCTTTGCTCCATGGAAATCCTCGGCAGTTCCAGGAGAAGAACCGAAGTGTGTCAAATTTCTATTGATTACTATCCTTTTGGTTTCTATCTCTAATAAAAACTTTCTTGCTTCTGATTAACGCCCATTTTCCCTCATTCCTAGCTTATTTTACCTTTTAGACCTCCTTTCTTAATTCGAACTGATCCTATGGAATGAGGTCTTCATTTATAAATATCCCCAAGCCTTTAAACTTGATGTCTTACTGAGTATATTGTATTTTTTTCTGTAGAGCTAACCTTAGCCCGTGTTATCCTTTCTTTATTCTCAATTAATTTCCACAACCTGTTTTCTTCTATGAGACCGATAGTTTCAATTTGTAACCTATTGCAAAGTTTTGTCTTGACAATGGCTAACATATCCTCTTCTTCCTCCTCTTTTAAACAAAAATTATGACGTTTAAATCTCTTTTGTTACACTCATGATCTAAGGCCATGAGCTTATTCATTTCATCTTTAATGGGTTTGATATCTATTTTACCTTCTATATTATTTAGGTTGTGGTTGTGGTTAACTTTTTCCTCTAACTCTTTAATCATATCCTTTAAGTTAGTATTTTCTACTATATCTGCCTCTCCTTGTTCGGGTGAATTTTGAATTTCCATTGCATACAGTCTAGTCTCCATTATCTCTACCTTGTTCTCCAATTTTTTTTTATTTAATTGTCTAATTATTTTTGGATCCCTTGTTAGAAAATATGTAAATTTATTATGAAGCATGGCTTTTAACTCTATCTTGAGTTTAGCTTCTCTTTCTTCCCTACTTTTCTCTATTGTGATTAAATCTAAACAATAAAAATAGAAAAGAACATTAATTTGTTTTTTAAACTATATTATACTATTTATATGTAATCGTCTTTGTTGAATTAAAGTAACAAGCCACAAGCTCATAAGATATATCATCTGTGCATGAATGTTTCCATAGGATTTTTGTAGTGATCAATGAGTTTCGAGTAGATCTACCAACCATCATCAGGATCATTTGAAGCTAAAGCACAATAAAAAGGAAAGTAATAGAATATAAATAAAGATTAAAAAACTAGTAATTAAATATATAATTTAAGACATAATAGTTTAGGGAGAAAGATGTATCATTGCTTGATGCATCAATGTGTAATGGAATCGAAAATTTATTCAAACAATGGAACCTATCATTGCATTGTATGTGTAATACCTCCCATTTGCAATAAATAATGAATATCATGTGAAGATGATACTAGATAACCTTTCCTCTGATTATAGCCAAGCTACCTCCTATGAACATGGTTCTGATCATACCTTACAGTGTGAAGCATGAATATGAACAAGTCGAGGATCTTGAGAGACCATAAATTTCTATAGAATTATAATATATTGAGGTTTGTATATATTTAAAAAAATTTATTATACTTAAATAAAAATTGTATATAGTGATATAGCTATAGTCAATCATTGTGATGTGATTGTCACATCTATTGAGATTAGTCATTATGACTATTCGTTGGAGTGTTCCAAAAACACCATGGATGGGAATGATCTCTTCCTTTTAGAGTGCCTTGCCTACACCCACATTAGATCTCAATTTCATAATCTTTGTTGTAATACTGATCTTTCTAGCCTTTTAACTTGTCAAAATTATAGTGAGCTTGAGACGCTTCTCACCAAGCTCTTTGAGCATAAGAATGCAATTTTAAAACAAACTAATTAATTGGTTTCTTTAGGCCCGATAGACCAAAGTCTGGTCTTAGTGTACGTTAACCACCATCATCATCATCATTAATAAACAAGACATTTGTCAATATTATATATTTTTAATTTTTAATATTTTTTTTGTATTTACCAATTTCATTTATATACTGAATAAAATTAATTAAATCATTAAAATAAACCAATCATAAAATATAAAAATCTATTTTAAGAAATAAAAAATATATAATTTTATTTTTAAAATATTAATTCAATATATAAATTTTATAAAACTTATATAAAATTTTGAAAAAGCATATAAATTAATTAAATTCAAAACTAAACGATAACTATTATAATGTATTTACATTCCAATCTTATCATAATATAATGTATTTACTTTCCAAACTTTTGTATCCTCTGTAATTGTCTGTCGATCTGTCCCAATACGAAAACATCATAACTAATCGGCGTATGTGCATCTGCATTAGATACGGTGGAATAGATACATCATAGTCATGGTATATATTTATTCAAAAAATAATAGTGTAATAAGTTTTTAATGTTTAAAAAATTATTATTTTTCAATTCATAAATGTAATAATTTCCAAAGTTCAATATTGGAAATAGAATTTTAATTAAAATAATTAATTGAAAATCAAACTTAAGTTGACTTGTAAAGGATTACAATATTACCTACCAAAGCAGTATAATAATTCCTCCGTCCACTATATTTAGGTAAAGTCATTAAAAAGACCAATAGTGTATTGACTTAAAGTCTGTGAACATCCATTAATTCTACCTAAAATCAGTATATCTATGTAAAGTCATTGAAAAGAACAAAATTGTATTGACCATTAATTTTATGTAAAGTCATTGCAAGTCTAATAGTGTATTGACTTAAAGTCTTTGAACCTCCATTAATTCTACCTAAAATCATTATATCTATGTAAAGTCATTGAAAAGACCAATAATGTATTGACTTAAAGTCTTTGGACATCCATTAATTCTACCTAAAATCATTGGAAATGCATATTAAATCCTCTCTCCACGTAAAGTCATTGAAAGGATCAAGCGTGTCTTGACCTTTTATATAAATATATATTTTCGAACATCCATTAATTTTACATAAAATCATTGAAAATGCATACTAAATACTATTCTATTTAAAGTCATTGATCGTGTATAGACTAATTCTACTTAAAGTTATTGATCGTTACACTTAAAAATGTATTTGAACATCCATTAATTCCAATAAAATCATTGAAAAAAACTTGGTAATTGTTGCCTCCATTAAATCTATATAGCCTTCTATATAAAGTTCTTGAAAATATATTAATTATGTATTGAATTAATTTTTTCATTAATTTCATTGAAAGTCACTTTTATTATGAACCATTTAAACCATTAGAGAACGACGAAAATATTGCATTGCAAAATTTTAATAACATTAAAAATATTGTTACTTCTAACTTTAAAGAGAAACAATGGTGAGAAAGATTTAGAGGCTAAAAGAAAATTAAGATATTATAAGGAGGTCATCAAGCCTACTCTAGAAGATCAAAGGTATCTCTTTGTTTTAACCAGTTAAAAGAAAAAAATTAATATTGCCAAGATAAGAACGAACTCTCATAAACTCCATAGTGAAACAGGTCGTTGGACAGTTCCTAAAACATCATGGGTGGAAAGGATCTGCCATCTCTGTGAGAATAGGAACATTGAAGATGAAAATCACTTCCTCTTAGAGTGCCCTGCGTACACCCACATTAGATCTCAGTTGCATAATCTTTGTTGCAATACCGACCTTCCTAGCCTTTTAACTTGTCAAAATTATAGTGAGCTCGAGACGCTTCTCACCAAGCTCTTTGAGCATAGGAATGCAATTTTAAAACACACTAATTAATTGGTTTCTTTAGGTATGATAGACCAAAGTTTGGTCTCAGTGGACGTTAAACATCATCATCATCATAAATTTTTTAATTCTATACAAAATTTTAAAATGCTATATTTTTTATTTTCTTATCACCATCATCATCAAAAAACTTCCAAACATACTTGTAGTTTTTTGCATCAATTCATAATAACAAGATCATCTAGTGTCTTACTTGTCCTAGTGATACCTCCAAAAAAAAAGAAAACAAAGGCTTACAGACTTGCCAGAAAACAACTTCTCTTTTTCTATCCCAGATATAAGCTCTTTCATGAGAGTTTTTAAAGCGATAAAACACCTACATAATGTTGGAGTCATTTTCCAACCACACATCATTATTTGGCTTATTTTGGCTAATTTACCACTTATCCTAAGTTTTGACTCAAACATGTGACTACATCATCAAACTAGATCTCCTCCTTCAATCAAGGAACCTAACTGAGTCTCCTCCTTCAATCAGGGAGCAGATATGGATTGATCTTCTTGACAGATGCGCCCCATTCAGTCAACTGGAGGTTGTTTCACATACCTTTTAGTTAAACTGAAGTGATAAAGGCACCTTCCCATGATTTATTCCTAATTTTGCTTTAAATGCAATTAACTAGAGTGTTAAAGGCTCCTTCACATAACTTTGGAGACTCTGTTTAGTTTAACTAACCTAACTTAAGTCATATAGGCACCCTCACCTACTTGTTGGCATGCAGTTATGTTCTATTCAATTAGACTCAGTCTAAACTGCCTCCGAGTCAGTTAGAGTCAATTATGTTGGAGTTAAGTGGTTAACTGATGTGTTGAGTGGTGTCAACTGACAACTAAGCCACTCTCATGCACCCAATTCGAGTGACCTCTCTTGGATTTGAATTGCATGGTTATTCATGCCATTGTATTGCATTCTAATCTATTCTTTTGATTAATTATTAAGCAAATATACAGCTACAAGTGTCATGTCTCCAATTAAATAATTTCCAAATAAGACTATTTGCAAATAATGTTTCACCAACCTACTAGTTCCCTAGGTTGAGATGGAGACATAAATTTTGTAATAAGGGGCTATGGGACCCAAAATGACTTTAGTTTACCATATTCACATTTAATTGGTTCACATAAATGATAAATGCTAATAAACATTAGAGGAAATTTCAACTTAAAATGCGTCTCCTAAGAAAAATAATAAAATAATAGTTAAAATAATCAAATAATATTTATTAATTTTGGAGGAAGAAAAGAAAAAAACTACTTTTTTTGTTCGTATTTTCGACATATCTCCATGTGTTTTTACTCAAATTTGGATCAGGAGAGCTCCCTGGATGTGAAATTAAATTACGCATCCAATGAGTACCCACTCGGCATACTTTTGACGGACTTCACTACTCGAAAAACAAGAAATACCTGAAAAAGGTGATGATGACATCATCATCACCTTTTTTTTCCAGGTATTTCTTGTTTTTGGGGTAGCAGGGTCCGTCAAAAGTATTCCAAGTTGGTACTCGTTGGATGCGGAATTTAATTTTCCATCCAACGAGCTCTCCCGATCGAAATTTGAGTAAAACCCCATGGAGATATGTCAAAAATACGAACAAAAAAAGAAGTTTTTTTATGATACATATCCCAAAATTTATATTAAAAAATTGTTTAGGACCTATACACTATTTCAAGTTTAAAGCAATTTCATTAGCTAACACATGATGACATGGAATTTAAAATATGGTTAAAAGGCCCATTTTGAGTTGAAATTTCCTCTAATGATAAGGTGGCATGAGTTCATGAAGACACTTGGAAGCTTGTGGAGCCTTTGGGTGACTAGATTCCCTGCACAGATGGCATGATATTCATCTGAATTCGAACACATGGGTAATGTAACATTATTGGATGGTAGTGTGGTGTCAAATATAATATAATGAGCCAAGGAAGTCGAATTGGTAAAGGAGGGTAACTGCCATGGAAGAGGAAGAGACTATAAGACAAGGTGTGCCACTTGGAAGGAGATTCTATGCACTCTATGACAACAAATGATGGAAGATTCTATGAAAAGTGTTGATGTATTTGTAACTTCGAAATGTATTCACTTGTATATTTATTATTGTATTTCATTGTACCCCAACAGAGATGTTTGTTCATGTTATCACATATATAGTAGTCAGGCTACCATATTCTAATTTTCAAATTCCATTACATTTTTCAGCTAGCTCCCCTACATATGAGATGTTGAGATGAGCATTTATGACGGATCATTCTTTTGATTGATGGACTATAGCACTCTCCCATGCCATGACTGAGTCTCAAGACACTCAGATTTGAGGACGTATGTAGTCATTTAGCCATTTGCAGAGTAGTTAGTAGTGCTCATATTTGCATCAGAGTTTTCTCATTGGACAGATGTTGGTTCAGATGGATTATTTACATGTTTATGACTCGGCTTATGGTATCTTGTGTTATGGTTATCATTGCTCTTATACTCATTCTTGTGACATGTATTAGCATTTACTATCATGATCTGGTGGTCATATAAATATGTGGACTTAGATGTATTGATATTATGTATTGATGTCCCTACTCATACCTGGAAGTTCTTGATCTATACTCATTGGTTTTACCCTCCTTAGGGAGAGTAGAGGTAGTCATTCCCACCATGCTTTGGCTTTCTAGTGTTGGTTTCATTATTCACTATCTCCACCCATCCATTACCTTCCAGTTATGTTTTCAACCCAGCCCACTACTTGACTTGTGGCATGGAGGACCTTTCCCCACTAAGATCTTTTATTGGACAAGCCTCCCTGTTTATTTGTGTCTTGGATCTGAGTTGCCTAGGTTTTGTTGGCTAAACCTGAAGCAAGTAGTGTTTCCATTAATACAATGTGTTTGGAAATGAAATGAATATCTTATGAAAAATCTCTTTCATGAAAAGTAGTGTTTTCAACATACATGAATGCAAGGCAAGCCTAATGAAATTGGCTTTGAAGTATAATGAAATGAATATCTTAAAACATTCATGAAAAGGAGTGTTTTTAAACATACATGAATGCATGAAGACTAAAATAATAAAAATACGTGTAATAAACGCATGGACCAAGGCTATGGAAAATCAAAGGCCTAAAAATAAATGGTTCCTAAAGTTATATCTAAGGATTGTTGGCCTTGTATTGGTTTGGATTGTGAGCATTTGTCAAGGTGAATAAGCACCTCTGAAAGTAGCTTATCCATTTGTGACACACTGCCACCCCTCGTATTATTGCTTGTCCTGCATATGCTAGAGTGAGTATCCCCTTTCCGTATCCAAAGTGTCACAATGTTGAGTGGGTAGTCACCCTTTGTCCTAGCCTTTTAAATTTTATCCTTCACCCTTCACTAGCAAATTGATTAGAACTATGAAGTGAGTATGGTCTTGAAAGTCTGGTCTGAGTTATAATTAATAAATGAAACTATATATATTTGGTTGATAGATCGCTAGTTAAATGACTGCTACATGTTATAATTATCACTTGAATGATTTGTAGAGCATGCCTTAACCTCTGAACACTTGCAATGGTTGGATGTTAGCCCAAGTTATATTATATGGTCATTTAAAGATTATTATTTTGTCTATCTGGGTATATTGGATATTGTAAATGATCCTGCAAAGACATATAGGGTGTGTGAATATGCACCTTAGATGGATTTGGACTCTCTGAGTCCAATGAGACAACTTACTTTCAGTTTCGGGCAGTTGCAGAGATGATTGGCTTAGTGTACCTTTTTGGTGCAGTTCTGCCATACTGGATGGCCCGTTTGAGCAAGGAGATGATTTTCTTGGATCTCCTAGGGCACTGTATGAGGAAGGGGGTGTCCAGACACTCATTTGTACCATATTGCCCCCTTCCTAGAGAGCTTGGTGGGCTCAGTTGGATAACGTAGGCACCCTAGGAGGCATTTTTTGGCATATCACATTTCCTGAGGCAGATAAAAAATAATTAAAATGGCTACTTGTTGGAGCAGGATCCTGCAGCTACAGAAGAAGCTGCTAGTTTTGGCGGAAAGAGAGAAGTTTTGGCGGAAAAAGGACAGGGCGGAGCTACGACGCCGTAGCACGTTTCCAGCTGGAGAGCAGAGCCGAAAACCATGACTTTTGGGATAGAAAGGTCAAGAAGGCAACGGTACCTGAGCGGCCGAGAGAAGAAAGCTCAACCACTGCATTGAAGGCAGCGGCGGAATACAGGAGGGCTCAGCGACCCTCATAAAGAAGAAGGAGCAACGAGGCTCAAGCATTGAAGAAGAAGGACAGAACGAGAAGCGGTGCATAGTACCCATGGTCAGTGCCGGGAAGCATGGAAGACTGCAGAGAGCTGCGGTGTGACGGGAAGCGGCTACCTCAAGGACAGAGAGGACTGACTGTCACTATTAAGGGTATGGGTTTACTGTTGGGACAGGCCCACAGTGTTGTAATGGCACGACCTTCGGGCTGCCTATAAAAGCTTGCGTTTTTGTATTGTAAAGGGTTGGTTAGCTAATCAGCCAGTTAGTTAAGTTAGGTAGTTGATAGTTTTGTAGACTCAGGAATCAGTCAAACAGACTGCGTTGTAACGATCCAGACACATAGTTGTTTGTGAGTCATTTGAGTCTGTATGTAATCATTCACAGAGAGAGCAGAGAGGGAAGGGATATTGAGAGAAAGGTAACATAGAGATAAGATTAGAGTTCTAGAAGAGACCTTGCGCTGCATTTGTAGTGCAACAGACTGTGCCAACTTCCCTCAAGATATATAATAGAAGCACAGTTTGGTGGATGTAGCTCCCATCCCGGGGGTGAACCACGTTAAATCTGCGTGTTATGTGTTGTATAAATGTGATTGTAATTGCTTATTGTTGCTGGTTATTATGCATGTAATGATAGTAGCAGTAGATGAATGTATGTATTGTTCTGCTCATGATAATGCAAGGGGATAAAGATAAGTTGAAGCATTTTAGTAGGCTGTTTAAAGACTCCTTTACGTCTGTCTCTAATGACTAGTTACTCACAATATACTGCTGAGAAGTAGAGTTTCGCGCCTCGGCACAGTCAACGCTAAGAGCGCAAAGTCGTAGTGGTAAGATATCGCAGAGAGGCGATATCGCATCGGCAGAGGAGCTGCGGTGCGTGATACTGCGAGCTGAGGGCTTAGCGTTGAGGAGAGGATGGGTGTTCCGCGGTGCGCAGAGATGCGGTAAGGCGGGGAATATTGTGAGTAAGTGGAAGTAGTGCGACGTGAGAGGAAATCGTGCGACTTGTGCAGGGTTAAGCATTGCACAGGTAAAAGTGCTGCGAGTAGAAGGGGACGTGCGGTGCGCAGAGCTAGTTGATCTAGTGGCGCGCAGGAGTAAGAGAAAAGAAGTAGGATGCGCAGAACCTGGTCCAATACACTTGAGTCTTGGCCAACCCATTAGATTCACTTCGGGTGAGACTTCAGATCGCTTCGCGGTCTGTTGCCGAAAGGGCCAGTGAGTTTTGGGTGTTGTTGATTAATTATAGTAAACCCGGGTCTGCCCACGCAATCAACACTACTGAAGAATTTGATTTGGGTTACTGAGGCAAGAAAATGGCATGGGATGAGTTCTGATGATGAGTGTGATGCCTTCCACTCCTTCTCCAGCAACTGCAGCACTTGGATTGGCCCACATCCATTTTTGGGCATATTTTATTAGTTTCTAAAGCTTTTGGAGGCTCACAATTTC
The DNA here is from genome assembly GCA_001517045.1 of Pseudotsuga menziesii. Taxonomy (NCBI): domain Eukaryota; kingdom Viridiplantae; phylum Streptophyta; class Pinopsida; order Pinales; family Pinaceae; genus Pseudotsuga; species Pseudotsuga menziesii. Next base: position 210,355 of record LPNX010966347.1, read on the forward strand.
CTCAGAGAGGCATTATTTTGCAGTTTAAAAATTATATTATTTTTAATGTGCCGTGGGGACACCCTAGGGGAGTTAGTTAACACTCCTTGGACCCACCATGAGCTTCATTTAATTTTTGTTGAGTGAGATCCCCTCTCCTAGGGTGATTTGGTCCACTTTTATATTATATTATTGTATTGATCCATGTATTCTATGTTGAGCTCATCTCAACCGTTGATTATAAAATTTGTATCTTTTAATATTAGCCACCCATTTGAAAAAGTGGTTATGATTTTGGTTCTCTCATTCTTATTCAAAGGAGAGAGCTTCTCATTTGTAAAGGGTCTTTGGCTCTTGGATCTGGATAATAGAAAACTATTATTGTGGAAATTTTTTGGCTCTACTTTGCATCTAGTGTTCTTAGATGGTGATTGGAAAACCTATTTCTTCCTAGCATTTGAGTATTTGTTGTGGGATATATATTGTTTCGGGAAACATTGTCTTGTCTACAGGAGGACGAATTCAACTTGGTCGTTTTTGCAGGGGCTCCTCAACTCGCTTGGCTTGGATGTGTTTTGTATCAAGGGGTTTTCATTAGTATCTATGTGATATATGATTCCATCTTGTTATTTTTCTGCAGCATCTGTTCTTTTCTCATGATGCAACAAAATTGATATGATTGATGTTTTTTGTGCAGGAGAGAGGGCGCAGTGGCTTCTTGGGACAAAACATTGGGCATAAAAACTCCCCCAAATCTTCTCAAATTGATTGGGATAGCATAGATCATCACTATCAAGGAATGTACAAGGTTTTCCAGGTAAGATCTACAGGCTATTTCTTCTTTTTTAGATCTCAATCCATTGACAGCTTAATTTTCATGTTAAAACCCTAAATATACAAAAAAAATATATTATGGCTCAAACTGCTTGAGTTCTCAGCAAACCATTTCTAGGTTAAAGAGATCGGGTCAAATCCTAAGTGGTTCTTCAATTTTTTTTTGCTAAAGTGACCCCATTTGGCCCAAATACCAAGGCACTGTCCTCTAACCTTAGCGCTACCCTTCATGTTGCTTTCTTCTTTTGCGATTTGATCTTTTCGAAAAAACCTTTTCTGGGTTTTGTAAATCGGGTCAAACCCCAAGTAGGTCTTCTTCAACATTGGGCTAGAAGTGAATCCATTAGCCCAGATCCCGAGGCATTGATCTTCAAATCTTAGCTCTACCCCTCCTTTTGCCTCTTTCTCTTGCATTTTGACCTTTTCCTTGTGGCTTGGGTGCTTGGACATTTTCATACCTTTTTTCGAGTCTATAACTCGGTACTAGATATCCCCAATCTTGTTTTTACCCTTCCTGCATTGGTCACGTTTCCCAAGGCAGTGGACATCTTCATCTTTTGCTAGTACGTTAATCCTGGATCTAGTATTGGGCTTATATGTCACTTGTGTCTTGACTTGGATCAAATTTCACATCTCCTCATCCTGATCCAAGCCCTCATTCGCCTAGTGACATTATCCATAGATCTAGGGTTTCTTCTACCTTACACCTTACGTACCTCAAGTCCATTTGATCTGATATGGTGTCTAGGTCTGATCTCTCTTGTCGGGAGTAGATCTGGGTCTCCCCCATTGTTGTCTTGGGATAAGACAACATCAAGTGAAGACCGCCTCAATTGGCGTAGCAACCATCCATATGGGAGTCAAGGAAATCTTGGGTCCACCTCCTTAGTTGCTTGTCCCTCTATCGTCCATCCTGGATCCACCTCACATAGGAAACTACAAGGTTGATGATAACAGTTCCTCCGATTGGGAGAGTCATTAATATAATACAGTCATGTAAATTCATTGAGGTTCACCCTCCATTGTAAGTCGGGGCAATAGTCCCCACAATTGAGTTGAGGTTTACCCTCCATTGTAAGTCGGGGCAATAGTCCCCACAGTCAAGGGGTATTAGGGTTATTAAACTCTCCTAGAGAAGTCGGCCCTGTAGAGTAAATGTCAAGTGGAAAACAAGTATAAATAGAGAGTGAAACTCTCTATTTGATACACACACACACTCACTCAACTGTAGCACATGAGTGAGAGAGGAGGAGCTGGCACAAGTGAGAGAGACAACAGCTGTTGGAGATTATCTTTGTGTTTTTGTGTTTTACTTTTGCTACTGGTGCTCATTCTATCTCTGAGGAATTTGCGGGGTTTTCCAATGTCCTATTTCTTTCGTTGATTATAGATACCTTCTGTACATAAATCATGGAAAAAACAAGGTTTATTGACTTAAAGTCTTTGAACATCCATTAATTTTACATAAAATCATACATAATAATTCTTCCATCCATTATATCTATGTAAAGTGATTGAAAGGGCCAATACCGTAATAATTATTCTCTCCTTTATATCTATGTAAAGTTATTGAAAGGAGCAATAACATGACTAGTGAAATTAGCAACATCGTTGCTTAATATATGCTTCTAAAAAAGTGATTGGACCAATGACATAACAATTATTCTCTCCTTTATATCTATGCAAAGTTATTGAAAGGATCACACGGCTAGTGAAATTAGCAACATCTTTGCTTAATATATGCTTTAAAAAAAGTTTAATTAAAATTAGTTATATATTAATTAAAAAATAGATAAAAAATGCATCATCTTTAATTTAATTATAATGTTGAAAATATAATAATACATTAACTATAAGTCATACATAAATAAAATGATAAATATAATGATGATGATGATTAAAGTCCATTGAGACCAACTTTGGTTTATCGAACCTTAAAAAGGATAATACTTGGTTTACTTTTAAAGTCTTGTTCTTGTGCTCAAAAAGCTTACCAAGAAGTTTTCCAAGCTCACTATAGTTTTTGCAAGTTAGAAGGTTATAAATGTTTGTATTGTAGCATACTATGAAACTCAAACCTAATATGGGTGTAAGAAAGGCACTCTAAAAGAAAGTGATTTTCATCATCAACGCTCATAGACACACAAATGGCAAACCCTTTCCACCCATGGAGTTTTAGGAATAGGCCAACGCCCTGTTTCACTATGGAGTTCATGAGAGTTCGTTATAATCTTAGCTATATTAATTTTCTTCCCTGAGCTAGTTACTACTGAGAGATACTTCTCATCTTCCAAGTTAGAATTAATGACCTCCTTATAATATCTTAATTTTCTCTTGGCAACTAAATTTTCCTCACACCAAAATTTCTCTTTAAACTTAGAAGTAATAATATTTTTGACATTATCAATGTTCTACAAAATGTCATTTTCATCAATGCCCCAATGGTTTAACCAAGCCATGGTATCTTTACACCAACACCGCTTGAGGTGTAGTTGGTTTTGACTTGAGTTTAAAGCAATTTTAGGAAGTCTATCGTTTCCCATGTTATTTATCTTATGCTTGTACATTAAGTACCTAGTCATAGCCATGCTCTCGATGGGGGAAAGACCCACTTCTATGAGGAGAATAGGATAAGGAGTATTGCTTTTAATTTTGAAGTTATAAGTTATAAACCGCTTCTGGATTTGCTCAATCTTCCTCCAAAATTCTCTAGAAATGTTGCACCCCCATATTTCACAACCATACAAGATAACATGGATGACAAGAGTTTCAAAGAGGAACTTCTTTTTATCCCACATGACCAAATTGACTGATTTACAGTGATTTTCAAGACCAAAATAAGCTTTCCACCCTCCATTAATCATTTTCTCAATGCTATAGTTCAAATTGAGCTTGTGATGAATATCAATGTCGAGATACTTCTAAGAAGTCACTTCCTCTAGATTTTTATTACCATAAATAAAATTTGCATATGTGTCTTTCTTAGATTTTATAATCATGATTTTTGTCTTGACGGTGTTAACAGTCATACCCATGTTAGAGCAAAAATATTTAAGAATTCTTAATTGTTTATAGAGATCAGAAGGACACCTTACCATAAGAAAAATATCATCAACATAAAGTAGGAGGATGATAACTATCCTAGCTAATATTGTACCGGCGCAACCTGCTTCTTCTAAACACTTTTCTAACTTATCAATGTAAATGCCAAAAAGGGTAGGGGAGAGAGGGAAACCTTGTTTAACTCCAATATTACAATTTATACATGTTGTTCACCCCTCATTATTCTTAAACTTGCCAATGACCTTTTCGTATAACCTTATAAATGACAACTCTCAACTCAAAAGGAACCTTAAGCAACGGCTCTAGCCTATTCCACGAGTTATTTCTAGGCACTTGTTGAGGCCTCGAAAATCGTAGGCAACAATAGTAAGGGATTCTCCCCAATCAAAGTTCACAACTAGCCCGTGACTGTTTGGTGTAGGGAATCCATCCGGTTTGCGGTCCGACTACCGGAGGTCAAGTGACAAAAATAAAAGGTTTTACCGGTTGCGGCCCGGTCCACCGTGTATATTTTGTGTTTTTAGTTTTAAGTATGATATAGAAGTGCCTATCTAAAATTTTGATTGATAGAGAATACGAGGAGCGGTCACAATGTGATGCGCAGGTTCTTACCTCTCGTCTTAAACTCTCTCGCATCTAAATCACACACAACAAGAAATTAAAACTAACTACCTAACCTATCCCTAGGGAGCAAAATTATCATTCATTAATGAGTAATGTATTTTGTACATGCATCATGAAAAATCACAGATAGCTGATACTTCTTTCAAAACACATGAACATTTAAAGATATTTGAACAACCAGATAGCCAATTGTTTATGAACAACATTCATTACTCATAGTGGAAATTTTCATAAAATAAACCAGAGAACATTCATACAAGAACATAGTTTCAGAGAGTTAGAACGATCTCACAGTTAATGGACACAAAGCTGAAAATGAAATAGTTCCTCTTCAACAAATCCATAGCACAACATTTGAACATTCCACCAAGATTTCTCCAACAGGCAAATTGTAATTATCTATTGCAAAAGAAAATAGTTCTTCTTACAATATGTCCTCACAAATCTCACTGGGAAAAAGTCCCATATTCTCTCTAACTCTCCTATACTTATACTACACGCAAACTCTTGGGATGCCCCTTGGTGACCTTTGGGCTCCTCAACCGTTTAATCTCACAACTTTTTTTCCTTTTGTGAGTGCTCATGATTTAGGAAATACGTTACATTTCAGAATAAGATCTTAAGAGCACTTTTATAAAAAAGGACCAGCTTGGTAACCAATAAAATTTTCCCAAGCCTGGGCCTCTACTGCTGTCGATCTGTTGAGATCTCATACCCTTACTTCCTTCTTCTCTTTCTTCATTTCTGCTTCTTTTTTAGACATATCCTCTTTACAGCAGCAAATCATCCTGTCATAAACACAAACTGTTCTTAAACCATTTATCGTTTGAAAAAGTACACAAACTGTATCAAAACATACATCCTGTAAAACGAATTTTAATGCATGATAATGCAAAAAAAAATCTTGCGAGTTCATATCCTAAAATAACAAGCCCAAAATATAGATTCTTTAACTCAAGCGAGGCCGCATATGGACTAACTCGAAAACCACCGAAGAAAACATGAATCACAGCAAAGTAACCGCTCATCTGAACCCTAAACCGTGCTTCATCTTGGAGAAACTTAGACTCGACCAAAAACCCACGAAACAATTCCGGCATCATAAAAAATAAAAGTACACAAAAAGGTGGAGAAAAACCCTCTCGGCGAGCAGAACTACTATATACATCAGTAGGATAGTCCCATTCACAACCGCAATGACGGGCCTCGGATAGACAACGAGTTTCGCAAGACCATTAAGTCTATCGGCATCGGAAAGACTAAATACTAAATCATAGGGTGGAAAAAATCCTAGTCGACGAACGGAACGACATAAACATCGGGTGGTTAGTTCACTAAAACGCCGCAACGGTGGAAAATGTATAGACTACGGCTTCCACAATCACATAAAAAAAATCGGCAGTCGGCAACTCTATAAGTCGGATGGTTAGTGCATTACGCAGCCGCAATGGCAGAAGACAGAAAGACTACAGGCTCCGCGGAAAATAAAACATATCGGCGAGCTGAAGAACTAAGGACTCCGGAAGCATAGTCCTATTCATAGCCGCAACAACGGACAACAAACAGACTACGGGTCTTGATAATCATAAAACCATCGACGATCGGAGCAGTTAGATGGCGGATAGTTAGTCCGCTCCATTGCCGCAACGAAGGAACACAATTAGACTGCGACCTCCAATCAAATTCAACACATTCTGAAAAATCATCGCAAATCAAAAAAGTTGAAACAATAAAACCGCGTGATCAGTGAAATAAACAACTATTCATCGGCAAGTGAAACAGTTATACGTCGGATGGTTAGTCTGCTGAGGAGCCACAATGGCGGACGACATAAGGAATATGGCTTCCGATTAAAGTTATAAACCATTCCGAGAGCGAAAAGCAAAAAATTTCGCAAAGTCAAAAACCTCGGCATCGAAAAATAAAAGAGCTAACCGTCGGAACATTCAACATTTATCTTCCACAATGGTGGCTGTGTAGAGAATTACAGCCCAGTTTTACTGTCTGAAAAATTTTGACAGCGAAAATTTATCGAAAAACAAAGTATTAAGTGTTCAAAAGATTTAGGCTGGGGAGTGATGAAAATAGTTCGTTTAACCCACAAAACAGTGACAGCAAAGAGAAACAAGCTCTGACTTGAACGTAAACAGACTTTTGATAGCGATGAAGGAAATCATTCAAACCCAAAAGACATCATTTTCAAAACTCCACCGTTAACGGCGTTTGCCGACAAGAAGCAGTTTTCTGAAAAGCATGAAAGCAATTGACCTCACTTCAACTTCAAACAATCCAAGTTTGTAGCAGAGGGAAAATAGAAACAGAGTTCATCAATCCAAACAATCTCAGGCAAGATAAAATAAATAGGAGGGTCCAAAATTTCAAAAATTTGGGAAAACAGTTGCAGCTGCAACAACACTTTATCAAAAAAAATTCTAAAATCCACAAAGCAACAAAATAGGTCAGACTTATTATTACGACATTCCTCTTCAATGATCCTAAGTGTAACGAGGTGGTCCATGGCTGAATGATTCCTTCTAAAACCTGCTTGGCCTTTGGCCCGCTTACCTTCCATTTCTCGCAATCCATTGATCTTATTTTCTAAGGTAATACGATATAAATTAGCTAAGAGAGGGCTAATCATAATAGTCCAATAATTAGAGGGGTCATTTTCATCACCACTTTTGAAAATAGGAATAATGAGGCTTTGAGTCCAAGGTGTAGGAAACCCTTGCTTGGCCGCTAGATTAAAGAGTGTGTGGATGTGCGGGATGAGGACATGCCCTCCAATTTTTAAGATTTCCACTTGGTAGCCTTTAATGTCTTTGGATTTTCCATTTGCTAAGTGCTTAACCCCAAAATCTATGTATTCTAACAAGAAAACTTCTTACGTTGTAAGAATGGTTTGAATGATATCTATGATATCCGAGGAATCATAAAGCTTTTTAAGATAGGAATTCCAATCTTTTAAAGCAATTTTATTGTCGTCTTTTGTTTTGCGAGTTAGAATTTGCCGCCAAAACTTCTTAGGTGCTACCTTGGAGAGGTGTACGAGATTTTCCTTCCTTTTACTTAGATAATGCCTTTTTTTCTTTTAATTAAGGCAGTTTGCAGTTATTTATCTTGTCCATTTTTATCGAATCTATAGTAGCTTCCTTAATTTATTTTCTTGCATCCTTACACTCTTCATCATACTAAGGGTTGGTTCTACTATTGCTCATTTTAGTCGAGACTTCAATAGAGAACTTGTTAATCGACGACGAGAGGGTTGTAGCAAAATAATGGTAGAGATTTTCTATATTCTCCATACTAGATAAAGGAACTAGTTCAGTTTTTAGATCATGGAGAAAAATGTCAGCTTTATTTTTATCAAATATTAGGTACTTTTGGAAATGATAGTTTTCCTCCTTGGGATCGCGATTCACTGTGCATGGCAATATTGAGAGTTATAATTAAAGGTCTATGATTAGAGTCGAACTCATGGTCGTTGAAGAAGTTGAAATCTATTAATTTGTTGTATATAGGGATATAAACTATAACATAATCTACAATACTACATCCAAGCCCATGGATACAACTCATATGGATAGAGTTTGGCCATTTTGTGAGACCGTTGCAAATGATAATATCTTGACCAACTCAGAACCGAATAAATTTTCACCTAGATCTTCAGAACTTCTTTTATGCATGTTAGCTAGCTCAAGGTCTTCGTCTAACCAAAGAGGATTAGGGTTGTGTTGAGGCCTGGAAAATCGCAGGCAACAATAGCAAGGGATTCTCCCCAGTCAACGTTCCCAACTAGCCCGTGACTATTTGGTGTAGGGAATCCGTCCGGTTTGCGGTCCTACTACCATGGGTCAGGTAACAAAATTAAAAGGTTTTACCGGTTGCGGCCCGGTCCACCGTATATATTTTGTATTTTTGACTTAAAGTATGATGTGCACGTGCCTAATTAACCATGCAGGGTGATAAAGGATGCAAGGAGTATTCACAATGTGATGCACAGGTTCTTACCTCTCGTCTTAAAATCCCAAGCATCTAAATCACATATATTGCAAGAAAGTACATACTAGCTAAGCTATCTCTAGAGAGGTGGGTATTAATTCATGAGTAATGCATTACTGTCCATGTGTTATGGAAAATCACAGATAGCTGTTATTTTAACCAAACATATAAACATGAATGAAAGAATACATGATAAGATAGCTCATCACCAGTTAAAAATCCCATTACTCACAGTGGAAAACATCACAGAATATACTAGAGAACATTCAGACAAGAACATAGGTTCATAAAGTTAGAACACTCTCACAGTCCATGAAACACAGTTGAAAATGAAATAGTTCCCATTCAACATCGTTCATTAAATCACATTGAGACATTCCACATAGCACTTTCTCCAACAGGCAAAATTTGCAATTTCTGGTTGTAAAACAAAATAGTTCCTCCTACAAACAATAGTGTACAAGTTTTCTCCAGGGAAAAAGCCCCTGTAAGTTCTAACTTTCAAATATTTAAACTAAGACAGTCGACCGCTTGGGCTGCCCCCCAAACGTGTGACCTTTCGGTCCCTCAAAACGCTTCATATCCCTATTTTTTATCTTTTCTATGCGCACTCATGATCCGCTGAGTAACTGACAGACCCTTTAGGCCTGTGCCTTTGTCGCTATTGATTTTTCCTTCTGCTTCACTTGTCCTCCTTTCGAACCTGCCGGCTTCGGTTCTACCTTTGCCAAAACTGCGCAGCTCACTTCGCACCGCGGTAGTCTGACCAGTCTCTTGAGTCCACCTGCAATTAAACGACGTACATCATTCATTGGGATTGCATTCTAAATAACGCCAAATTATATCAACTAAATGGATAAGCATCATGAGAGGCCATGTACTGCATTTACTGTTATGAGAACTTTAACAAGTGTCGGCACTACTATCTTGTCCATACACAAGTTTGAAAACCTCACCAGCAACGGAAAAAGGAAACTCATCGGTAGCTCACAACACTAACACGACAAGGTAGACTTATTTAAAGTCGCATAAGAAAGTATTAACAGGCGACGGACACCGCGAAACCATTTAAGCCTCTCGGAGTCGGAAGATTTATGACCTAAACTGTGGGCAGGAAAGCTCCAGTCGGAAATCAGAAAGACATCGACGTCGGAAGACAAATGATTTACACAGCCGCAACGGCGGAAGGAAAAAGACTATAGACACGCGACTGAAACCACTTACATTTCGGGTACCTAGCCGCTTTGGGAGCCGCAACGGCGGAAGATAAACACACAAATGTCTCATATCAAAACGTACTTTGACGCCCGATCAATTAAAATGCTAAGTGTTGGAAACAACTTTTAAAATTTAGCAACGATCGAAAACTCTGTTCTACCTCCAAAACAACAGCTTTCCAAAGAACAATCATTGGTCTGATTCATCTTTGAGTAGCGACAAGAAAAACAAAACAGACCCCAAATTCCGCGACCCACAACCATTACAAATATAAGCAATTTATGAAAATAGGACTAGAGTTAATCTTCAAAATAATTCGAAACCAAAGCATGAACCTAAATTCGTGGACTCAAACGATTCAAAGCAACATTAAAATCACGAGGGGGAACAAAATTCGAAAAATTTGGGGAAAATAGTTGCAGCTACAACAATTGGCGATTACCTGGTGAACCTAGATTTCTGGACGATTATTCCTTGAGTGACAGACTGTTTAACAACACACAAACCTATTGAATTCTTCCAGCTATTTGGATTTATGAAATAGAAAATGTATGTACTTTTAATCATTGATGATAGTTCGATCTGGGAGAGTGGAAACCAGGATTTTTTTAAGTCAAGATAACTCTTTTGAGGGCTAAAGATGAGTTTCATTGTTACCTCTATCTTCAGGTAATTGCCGGCTTGGAGACCACAGGATTGTAGCATATGGTAAACAGAAATATTCATTTGTTCCTCATTCCCATGCCATTCTAGCACTTTTCGTGCTTTTGGAATTTTGTCCTTTTCATATGAGTCCTCATGCATGACTTTCTTTCTGAATTTTAATTTAGGCTCCTCTATCCCAAGTGTCCTTTTGTGTGAGAGGTGTATTCACGTTTCAGATCACGGATGGAGAGGAACTTTCGGTGATTTAGTACTTATATGGTTCCGCATTCGTTTTGATATATAATGCTTTCATAGGAGTTTTTTCACTCTTATCTGCCTTTTGGCATTCATTTCTTGGCATGGGATCATTTGTATCTAATATACTGTTTACCGTACTTCTTTCCATGGGCCCTTTGCTGTCATTCCCTATGAAATTTAAATGTGACATGGATGGAGCCTCAAAATAGTATTCCAGACCCTTTGATTCTGGTTTATTTCACAGGGGTTAAGCAGGACTTCAATGCGTACATAGTTATTCGAGAAAACTGCTAAATTGGAAGAAGTTCTTTCAGATAAACAACAATACACAGTCTTATACCCAAGAACGTTAATCATTCCAAAAATTCTGATATTCCCCATGCAACCGAGGGTTTTCTTCCTTTATTGACATCAGTAGAAAATTGAACTAAAACAAAACTAAACTTCATGACTCAAAAAGACTACTAAGCCAGATTATTTATATACAAGATAGAAGAACACAAACAAAACTCAGGAAAAATAAGGCATCAGAACTAAGCCATTTACTGGTAAGTTCTCTTCCCACCCTTGTAAATCTTGCAACTTATAAGTTTAAGGGCCAAGCTTTGATGCAATCTGGAAAGGACCTATCCACAACTGCTGGAATTTCATGTGTTTTCCTTTTTCATCATGAGGGCAGTCCCACTTGAGAACCAAATCTCCCACTTCAAAGTCTCTCGTTCCTGCCTTGTGTTTGTCGAACCACCTCTTTATTACCTCTTGTTGTTGCTTAAAGCGCTCTATGGATTTAGATCGAGCCTCTTCTGCTTTCAGGAGATTATATATCCTTATTTGTAAGACTTCATTAACCGACCCTCTAGACTCTTGAGTTATTATGGAAGAGGATAGCATGACATTGGGGGGAAGAATGGCTTCTTTACCATACACAAGGGTATATGGAGACACTCCTATCGAAGACTTGGGGGTGACCCTATCGGCCCAAAGGGCGTTTGGTAGCGCTGAGTGCCAACTCCTTTGGTTTTCTATCACAATCTTCTTTAAAATTCTAATCAGATTCTTGTTAGTAGATTCGGCCAAGCCATTTCCCTGTGGATAATAATTGGCAGAGTAATGCAACTTTATTCCTTTCTCATGAGCGTAAGCAGTTAATTTAATCGATGAAAAGTACGTAGCATTGTCAAAAACTAAAGAAACTAGAACTCCAAACCTGGTCATAATATGGTCCTGCAGGAAGTTGATGACTACGTCCTCATTTATTTTGTGCATCGGGATGGCTTCGACCCAGCGAGTGAAGTAATCGGTTGCAGTCAGAATATACTTGTGTTGTAGGGAAGAGTTCGGTTTTATCTCCCCAATAATATCCAACCCCCATTTCTCAAATGGCTCTATGATCATCACAGGCTTTAGTGGTGCAGCTGCTTTAGACTGCCTTCCGCTACACCTTTGACAAATGTCGCACTTCCTGACATGGGCGTGTGTGCCTTTGAAAAGCCTGGGGCAATAGTATCCGGCTCTGAGAATTTTGTGAGCTGTAGTATCTCCTGAAAAATGTCCCCTAGCAGACCCGTCATGCAAATCAGTCATTACCTTCTTCGCATCTTCCTTTTCTAAGCATCTAAGAAGAACTTAGTCATAATTTTTTCTGAATAATATTCCTTCAATAATTTGATAGGATGTTGAATTAAGACGCAACGCTCTTCTTTGCTTAGAATTCCAATATTCTGGCAATAATCATGTCTGAAGGTAATGCACGAAATCTCGATACCAAGATTCAGGGGCTGTGAATAGAGGACATACATCCATCAAATGTAACTCAGCCTCGTCTTCGCAGGCATGTTCTTCATTGTCTCCATTTTCAGTCATTAGTTTGCACAACCCTTGCCCTTTAACTATAGAATCTGGCTTGAACTCGAGGTCATACTCTTGAAGCATTGTTACCCAATTACCCCTTCTTTCTCCTAACTCCTACACAAAAAGGGATCTTACAGCTGGGTATGGGACGATTACCTTGGTTCGGTTTTTTAATATGTAGGGCCTGAATTGTTTCACTACTTTAAACACTGCATAAGCTTGTTTATCAATAGCCGGGTAGTTTAATTTGGCCCCTTGTAGACCAGTGCTCATGAAAGATATGGGGAATTCATCCCCCCCATCTTCCTTCTGAGTAAGCACAGCTGCTAACAAATCATCAGATGCAAAAGTATACAGAATAAAGTATTTATCAAAATCTGGGCTTTTTAGGGAGGGTGTGTGTGCAACAACAGTTTTAATCTTGATGAATGCGTTCTTCTCAATCTCAGTCCATTTGAATTGTGTGCTTTGATTCACGATTTGCTGCAGAGGTTTGACAATCTGAGTGAAATCTGGCACAAATCTTCGTACAAAGTTTATTGTTCCCATAAATGATTGCATTCCCTTTTTATTATGAGGCAAGGGGATCTGTTCAATGGCCTTGATCCTTTCTGGGTCTATAGAGATACCCTTCTTTGAAACTACGTGACCCAGCAACTTACCTTCCGTAACAGCGAACACACACTTCTTGGGATTGAGTGATATACCATATTTTCGGCAGCGTTCAAAAATATGCTTTAGATGAAACGCGTGTTATTCTCTCCTCTTTGAGAATATTGTAATATCTTCGAGGTACACTACAGCACTACGACCAATCAAACTGTAGAAAGCTATGTCCATAGCCCTTTGGAACGTGGCTCCAGCGTTTATAAGCCCAAAGGGCATTCTTCGGTAAGCAAAGGTTCCCCATCTGGTCCTGAATGTTGTCTTCAATCTATCTTCTTCAGCTACTAATACTTGATTGTAGCCTAAGAATCCGTCTAATAAAGAAAATAGCTCAGAACCTGAGACCATTTGTCGTAGCTGCTCCATGGGTGGAACAAGATAATTATATTTATATGAAGCGTGGTTTAAATTCCTGAAATCCACGCATAGCCTGATTTCTCTAGATTTTTTCCTTACTGGTACCAGATTTGAGACCCATTCAGAGTGTTTGACCTTAAAAATGATTCTAGCATCCAATAATTTCTTAACTTCACTCTGGATCAGAGGTTCCAATTTTGGGTGCATTTTCCTTAAAGGTTGCTGATAAGGTTTGACGTCAGATTTGATGGGGATAACATGCTGGATGATACTGGTGTCATATATCTTCAGATCTTCGTATTTCCAGGCGAAAACATCTTTATATTGCTTAAAAATACTGATGAACTTATCTCTTTCTGTTGGTGAACAACATTTGCCAAGATTCACATATTTAGGATTTGTCTCAGTCCCTAAATTTATCAATTCGAACTGTAGAGATGAGTTATGAGTCTTCATGTTTGATGGTATTCTAAATTTTTCATTTAGGTCAAACATTCTTTCTAAGGTTCTAACTCCTTTAGGGATGAAATTATCATATTTCAGCTCGGGTTGATGTTCTACATCATCTATAATCTCCCCTTTAAATACCTCATCATTTGTTAAGCATTCTATAATCTGTTGATCGTCATTGAACACTCGTAATTTGGTAATCATATCAGGGACCGAAGGCCTGAAAAGCAATTCAACAGAGCATCGATTATTAGTAGGCACAAGCCTAGCAGCTGATGTGGCCAACAAGTCAGCTGCTGCATTTTTAAGTCTTGGAATTGATATAATATTAAATGCGTTAAAACATTTGAGTAGGCCCCATACCTCATTTTGATAAGATTTTAAGTGAGGAGAAATACAATGTATTTGATTTCGAATCTGTTTCACAATTATTTCAGAATCTCCAAAAACTTTTAGATTACTTACCTTTAATTCAATTGCTTTCCTTAAACCTTGCACCAAAGCTTCATATTTTGCTGTGTTATTTGTACATTCAAACTCTAACCTACATGAAAGAAAATGTTTGTTCTTCTTGGGGTCTATCAGGACACAACTGGCCCTTGAGCCTTCGTATGTTTTAGAACCATAAAAAAACAATGTCCAGAAATCGCTAACTACTGCATGAGGATCTGCTCCTACCGCTAAGTTTACTATTTTACAGTCGATTTCATCAGCCTGTGAAAATCGAAGGATATTAGGCTGAGCGTCTGACATGTTGCTGGCTTCTTCTGCTTGGTAATTTCTTGGTTCCAATTCAACAAAGTAATTTCCCAACACAGAATCCACTGGTTCGTTCTTTTCCTCGAGTTGAGTAACGTTGTATTTCATGTGAGGCTCCCTCAGAATTTTAATTTGATTCGGGCTTCCTTTATAAAGTAGCCACAGATGCGACCAACTCGAGGCAAAATATCCGTTTAGTTTTGCCGACCAGTCTCTGCTCAGAACAAGCCCATAAGCATCTGGTATGTCGGCCACCACGATATCAATAACTTGGCACACTTTATCATTTGAAGATAGGCGGACTAGGACATCCTCCATTTCCCCAATTACTTTCACATTCGTCCTATCCAGCTAAACAACCCTCCAAGTGGATGGCTTAGGCTGCCCATTTATCCTTTTACAGACTGATATTGGCATGACGTTAACCGACGCCCCTGAGTCTACCAGGCAATTATGTACGTTGTGATTAAAAATTTCAAAAGTGAGGAGGAAAGGTGGGTTCTTGTTCTTGGACTTACCTTCGATGTTGGTTTCTCTGATTTCTTCTTCTTCCTTGGGTCGATTGTCGACGGGCAGCCTCTCATCCGATGCTTCAAGTGCTTTCAACAGTCTTTCCTTCTGCTGCGGCACTTTACACATTTCAAATAGTGAGATGTTCACCTTTGCCTTCTTTATATCTTCCACGATGTCATAATCCATTTGCTGTTCAGTGGGATGCGGTTTATCAACATTCATCTTTCCTTCATTGGGCTTGGCCAGCATATCGTGCTGTCTAGGATCTTGACTGGTGATGGTGAATTCGGGGATTTCATCAGCGAAGGAATTTCTTTGAAATTTCTTAACCTTTTTCTGAAGCCTTTTAATCTTCGGGAGCATGAGACTGTTGTCTTTATCCAACCCTTGGATTCTTGTCGTTACATTCGTTTCCATGACGTCCTCGTATCCCCAATTCCTTTCTTCCTCGGCATCGAACAAAGAAACAGATTCCAACAGAACCATGGCCTCATTCTCTTGTTCTTTCGTTGACGTATTACTGTCTGTTCTTTCTTTGTCTCCATCTTCTATCAATTTAGAATCCAACAGCTGATTCATAACTAACGTCATTGAGTTTATCCATTGAGGACAATTCTTTTCAGAGTGGGGTTGCTGGTGAAAAGTGCAAAAATTGTCCATTCCTACCTCGGTTAAATTCATGGATGTTGAATTTTGCGGAGGAGGTTGGGATTGATTGTTGTCCTCCTGTTTCTTGTAATATGGCTTGTAGAACTTTTGGGCTTCCTTTTCCTTTTCTAAGTCTATGATTATGTTAGAAAATTTCTGCATCATTTTTTCCATACCTTCAAAATCTGGTGATTGCTCCTCCTTAGGCTTAGTAAACAACAAGGCTTTCCTTCCCACAATTTTCTCTCTTGACCGTTCAGGATAATCTTTGATACTTTCCCTTTTGGCCTCTACTTTCTCCACCTCATCATAGGTCTCTGCTAAAGTGGGCTTGGCATTCATTTTGGCAAACATGGCCAAATCGGGTCCCAAAGCCGAGGTATAATATTCAATAAGGACTTTATCCGAAGGTCTGTCAGCTTCAGAAAAATTCTTGAGGTATGCTGCAAATCTTTGGGTAAGCTGTGCACCTTCTCCTTTCTCTCCTTCTTTAAGGCACATAGTCCTTTCATGAGGGCTGCATGAGTCTTTTGGGTCGCATACTTACTTCTAAAAATTCTCTCGAAGGTATCCCAATCAGGGATGGAGTTTGCAGGCAAACCAAAGTACCACGATGCTGCAGCTCCTTTGAGGGTGTGTTGGAATAGTCTGCAAACTACATCTTCATACTCCCCAGCCCTTAACCCTTCTATTTCCAGGTAGAAACTTTGCAAGTGGTCGTCTACTAGTATCTTCTCACTTGGGTCGAATTTGGGCAACATATTTTCAAAGGATTGAGGTAAATCATGTAATGGAGGTGTCAGTTTTAAAGGTGATATGGCTCTCCAGGAAGGTGGTGGATTTGGTGGGTTGGCTGGTTGATTTGCGTTTACGCCTGCCATGAGTCTAGGTGGAGAGTGAGGAGGTGAGCAAACAGGAGTATGAATAGGAGAACTGTGAGAGGTATCGAGGCCTTCTTAAATCAAAGGCAGTACAACTTCCTGTAAGGCTGTTTCTACAAGTTCTTCCCAATCCCCAAATAGCACTGAGTCTTCGAATATAGGACGATCTTTCCTTTTATATTCTCTTCTAGGAAATTCAGGGATGATCGGCAATCCTCCAATCTTCTTGACATATTCCCTAGTGTGTCTTCTTAGATTATTAACAACTTCATTGTCGACAGAATACAAATGTTCTCTACCCCCTTCTTCCAGGATTGGATTATGAAACACACTACTTTATGGACTGTTACCAGTGGAAAAGTCTCGGGAAAATGGGTTTCCTCGGCCAGCCATGCACTGGCGGCCCTCCTTCTAGCGCCAGAAACTGTTGAGGCCTAGAAAATCGCAGGCAACAATAGCAAGGGATTCTCCCCAGTCAACATTCCCAACTAGCCCATGACTGTTTGGTGTAGGGAATTCGTCCGGTTTGCAGTCCGACTAACATGGGTCAAGTAACAAAATTAAAAGGTTTTACCGGTTGCGGCCCGGTCCACAGTATATATTTTTGTATTTTTGACTTAAAGTATGATGTGCACATGCCTAATTAACCATGCAGGATGATAAAGGATGCAAGGAGTATTCACAATGTGATGCGTAGGTTCTTATCTCTCGTCTTAAAATCCCAAGCATCTAAATCACATATATTGCAAGAAATTAAATACTAGCTAAGCTATCTCTAGAGAGCTAGGTATTAATTCATGAGTAATGCATTACTGTCCATGTGTAATAATAATTCCTCCGTCCACTATAATTATGTAAATTCATTAAAAAGACCAATAGTGTAGTGACTTAAAGTCTTTCAACATCCATTAATTCTACCTAAAATCAGTATATCTATGTAAAGTCATTGAAAAGACCAAAATTGTATTGACCATTAATTTTACGTAAAGTCATTGCAAGTCTAATAGTGTATTGACTTAAAGTCTTTGAACCTCCATTAATTCTACCTAAAATCATTATATCTATGTAAATTCATTGAAAAGACCAATAGTGTATTGACTTAAAGTCTTTGGAGATCCATTAATTCTACCTAAAATAATTGGAAATGCATATTAAATCCTCTCTCCACGTAAAGTCATTGAAAGGATCAAGCGTGTCTTGACCTTTTATATAAATATATATTTTTGAACATCCATTAATTTTACATAAAATCATTGAAAATGCATACTAAATACTATTCTATTTAAAGGCACTCAAACGATAGCCCCAAGGGTTAGCTCAATTGGTAAGACGTGCGCATACTCTCTCGGTTCAGGGGGTGGTCACGGGTTTGAGCCTTGAGTTCTCTGGGGTTAGGCCTTCTGCTAGAATGGCTGGCGGTTTACCACCTCTACCATCCACAAATGTGGGGAAGTATTGCTGGGTTTCCCATGGATCTTTCCATCTGAAAAAAAAAATTCACTCAAACGATCAATCTAAAGTCATTGAAACGATCAATCGTGTATAGACTAATTCTACGTAAATCCTATTCTATTTAAAGTCATTGAAATGATCAATTGTGTATAGACATTCTTTTTTTTTTTTTTTCCGAGGAAAAATGTCACAAATATCTTTATTTACATTCAACACATGACCCAAAAGTCCATTAACACCGAGAGTCCCAACCTTCTAGCTGGTAAGTACAATCATGATAATACTCCATAAAGAGCTCAAAAAAACCAAAATTATCCAGAGGCATACAACCACATCAAAAATTATAACCAGATTTACAAACTGTTCATAAAATAGACCCAAAAATGTACTCCATCACCGAGAACAGCTCAAAAACTGAGATCTTATCTCTGCATCATCTTCCAAAAAGAAATTTTTTTAAAAAGATATCATTCAAAATAATGCTCCAGATGAGCACATAAAACCGAATGTCATATGGATAAAACATATCAGAAAATAGCTGCTGATATATAAACCAGAACTCTATCAACATCTCAAAAAAACTGCTCATAAAGTATCTTAACAGATCAGTACAACACCATCCACTGAGAAACAGTCTCCAACAAATCCAAAGACAAACCCATGTCCCTCTGAACCTTGTAAATTTTGATCATACTTAGAAAACCTGAATAGTTTCCACATCAGTATCAGCTCGTTGTTCCTTAATGGACCAGGATCCTACCAAAATCCTTCCTCCAGCTTTTGCCAAAGCATCTGCAGAAGAATTTCTTTCTCGATAGATATCTCTAAACAAAACAGAATCAAAACAATCAACTATCTTGTTAACATCCCGGAGAATCATGGCTAGTTCTAAATTCATTAATCGGTACTTACCAGATGCCCAATTAATAACTAATTGAGAATCACCGAAGATCTGAATTTTATCCAGCGAGTTCCTTCGAGCCAAAATAAGAAGTAGCTTGAGGGCACATAATTTTGCAAAATTATTAGTACCCAAACCTAATCTGGCTTTAAAGGAAAAATAGTGAACATCTGATAAAAAAAGCATACCTCCAGCTCCACAAGTAACTGGATCCCCTGCTGCAGAGCCATAAAAAAAACCCATGCATGGGTTTTATCAATAACTTCCACCAAGATGGTGCGGATTGAAACCACAGAGTGCTTCTGAGGGATATTCGTCATCATTCCCAAACTGAAACTAGATACCTGTGCTGGAGATAAGGATAAATCCTCGAAACAAGACAAATTTTTGGCCTTCTAGATGAACCATAAAACAATGATAGCTAATGGTTTAAAATTTGCCACATCCATATTCAAACACCATTTTTTGAAACAAGATGTCACAGATTCTCCATTCCAGAGATTGTTGAGTTTCAAATTATCCTCAATAATTAACCAAACAGACTGAGTGAAAGGACACTCCACTCCAATATGAAAATTGGTTTCACATTCCATTTTGCACAGATAACATCTACCAGGTCCTTCACGACCTTTCAAGTTAAGAACATCCCAGGTCAACGCTTTACCGGACAAGAGAAACCAACAAAATAGTTTAGTCTTGAGAGGACATTTCAGCTTCCATAAGACTTTCCACCACCAGAGAAGTTCCATATCCCTGTTCATAAGCTGAGCGTAAACTTCTTTAGGTGAGTACCTGCCAGATTTAGATAAATTCCAAACAAGGGAATCATCATCATTTGAAATCCTAACATGAATAGATTTAAGAATGGCTATATAACCATTCCATACATCAATCTCTAGACGATCAGTAAAACCAATGAACTCTGCAGAAAACCATTGTTGAGACAACAGTGCAAACATTCCATGAAATCCAATATCAGATAAACAATAAAAACCAGTGAAATGTAATTTCTCCAACATGGAAGAGGGTAAAGCATGTCTCCATTTATATCCTATCCAAGGATCTAACCCAATAGGAACAGCAGTACCATTACCAATCTTCCATACCAAAAAATTACCAATAATTTCAAAAGCCCACAGCACAACTTTCCAACAAATTGATATGTTCTTTTTCTTTTTGACAGGAGATCTGATCCATTCCAGGATATTCATTGGCTGAATATATGTTTGAAGAGCAATCTTTACCCATAACCCCGAGCCATGAATGATATTCCATACATTTTTTGTTGCAAGAGCCTTAGCAAATACAACAGGAACTTTAAGTCCCCAACCTCCCATAGACTTTGGATTAGCCAAAATCTTCCAGGATGTCCAAGGTAAACCATGATTATTTTGTTTACCAGACCAAAGAAATTTGAAACATAGCTTTCTTATTTTTTCAATAATCCCCAGTGGCATCCAAAAGTGCATCCAATAGACAGGAATGGCCTCTAATACTGCTTTAATCAGTATCAGCTTACCTCCCTTAGATAACCAACGAAAGCTCCAATTCTTAATCCTTTTTTCAACCTTTATAATCAGCCAATCCCAATCCTTTAAAAGATATCTGCAAGGTTTGAGATGAAACCCAAGGTACTTCATACCATTTACAATTCTGTCAACAGGAAAAGTAAAAATATTCTGTAAATTAACAACCTCATATTCTTCCATACAAGAAAAATATAAAGTAGATTTATCATTATTTATCTTCATCCCAGATGCCTTGCAGAATATCATTAAAATCTCATATAAAGTTGAAAGAGATTGTTCAGAGCCATCATTGACCATAACTATATCATCCACAAAAAGAACATGAGTTAAGACAAGATCATTACCAAAAGATAAACCATGATAAGTCTCATTTGCTTTGGCAAATAGAATAGCCCTTCCTAAACCTTCAACCACCACAAGAAACAGTAAAGGTGCCAAAGGGCATCCTTGTCTAAGTCCCCTACCAGATTTAAAGAAGTGTATAGACATTCTACATAAAGTCATTGAAACGATCAATAGTGTACTCACTTAAAAATGTATTTGAACATTCCATTAATTCCAATAAAATCATTGAAAAACACTTGGTAATTGTTGCCTCCATTAAATCTATATAGCCTTCTATATAAAGTTCTTGAAAATATATTAATGATGTATTGAATTAATTTTTTCATTAATTTCATTGAAAGTCACGTTTATTATGAACCATTTAAACCACTAGAGAGCCACGAAAATATTGCATTGCAAAATTTTAATAACATTAAAAATATTGTTATATCTAAGTTTAAAGAGAAACTATGGTGTGAGAAAGATTTAGAGGCTAAAAGAAAATTAAGATATTATAAGGAGGTGATCAACCCTACGCTAGAAGATCAAACGTATCTCTTTGTTTTAACCAGTTAAAAGAAAAAAATCAATATCGCCAAGATAAGAACGAACTTTCATAAACTCCATAGTAAAACAGGTCGTTGGACAGTTCCTAAAACATCATGGGTGGAAAGGATCTGCCATCTCTGTGAGAATAGGAACATTGAAGATGAAAATCACTTCCTCTTAGAGTGCCCTGCATACGCCCACATTAGATCTTAGTTTCATAATCTTTGTTGCAATACCGACCTTCCTAGCCTTTTAACTTGTCAAAATTATAGTGATCTCGGGACGCTTCTCACCAAGCTCTTTAAGCATAGGAATGCAATTTTAAAACAAACTAATTAATTGGTTTCTTTAGGTATGATAGACCAAATTTTGGTCTCAGTGGACGTTAACAATCATCATAATCATAAAATTATTAATTCTATGCAAAATTTTAAAATGCTATATTTTTTATTTTCTTATCACCATCATCATCAAAAAATTTCCAAACATACTTGTAGTTTTTTGCAACAATTCATAATAACAGGATCATCTAGTGTCTTACTTGTCCTAGTGATACCTAAGAAAAAAAAAAAAACAAAGGCTTACAGACTTTCCAAAAACAACCTCTCTTTTTCTATCCCGGAGACAAGCTCTTTCATGAGAGTTTTACAGTGATAAAACACCTACATAATGTTGGAGTCATTTTCCAACCACATATCATTATTTGGCTTATTTTGGCCTAATTTACCACTTATCCTACGTTTTGACTCAAACATGTGACTACATCATCAAACTAGATCTCCTCCTTCAATCAAGGAACCTAACTGAGTCTCCTCCTTCAATCAAGGAGCAGATATGGGTTGATCTTCTTGACAGATGTACCCCATTCAGTCAACCGGAGGTTGTTTCACATACCTTTCAGTTAAATTGAAGTGATAAAGGAACCTTCCCATGATTTATGCCTAATTTTTCTTTAAATGCAATTAACTAGAGTGTTAAAGATGCCTTCACATAACTTTGGAGACTCTGTTCAATTTAACTAACCTAACTTAAGTCATATAGGAACCCTCACCTACTTGTTGGCATGCAGTTATGTTCTACTCAGTTAGACTCAGTCTAAACTGCCTCTGAGTCAGTTAGAGTCAATTATGTTGGAGTTAAGTAGTTAACTGATGTGTTGAGTGGTGTCAAATGACAACTAAGCCACTCTCATGCACCCAATTCGAATGACCTCTCTTGGATTCGAATTGCATGGCTGTTCATGCCATTGTATTGCATTCTAATCTATTCTTCTGATTAATTATTAAGCAAATATACAGGTACAAGTGTCACGTCCCCAATTAAATAATTTCCAAATAAGACTATTTGCAAATAATGTTTCACCAACCTACTAGTTCCCTAGGTTGAGATGGAGACATAAATTTTGTAATAAGGGGCTATGGGACCCAAAATGACTTTAGTTTACCATATTCACATTTAATTGGTTCACATAAATGATAAATGCTAATAAACATTAGAGGAAATTTCAACTCAAAATGGGCCTCCTAAGAAAAATAATAAAATAATAGTTAAAATAATAAAATAATATTTATTAATTTTGGCGGAAGAAAAGAAAAAAACTACTTTTTTTGTTCGTATTTTCGACATATCTCCGTGTGATTTTACTCAAATTTGGATCAAGAGAACTCCCTGGATGTGAAATTAAGATCCGCATCCAACAAGTACCCACTCTGCATACTTTTGACAGACTCCGCTACCCCAAAAACAAGAAATACCTGAAAAATGTGATGATGATATCATCATCACTTTTTTTCAGGTATTTCTTGTTTTTGGGGTAGCAGGGTCCATCAAAGTATGCCGAGTTGGTACTCGTTGGATGCGGAATTTAATTTTTCATCCAACGAGCTCTCCTGATCGAAATTTGAGTAAAAACCCAGGGAGATATGTCAAAAATACGAACAAAAAAAATAGTTTTTTTATGATACATATCCCGAAATTTATATTAAAAAATTGTTTAAGACCTATACGGTATTTCAAATTTAAAGAAATTTCATTAGCTAACACATGATGACATGGAATTTTAAATATGGTTAAAGGGTCCATTTTGAGTTGAAATTTCCTCTAACGATAAGGTGGCATGAGTCCATGAAGACAGCTGGAAGCTTGTGGAGCCTTTGGGTGACTAGATTCCTCGCACACTTGGCATGATATTCATCCAAATTTGAACACATGGGTAATGTAACATTATTGGATGGTAATGTGGTGTAAAATATAGTATAATGAGCCAAGGAAGTTGAGTTGGTAAAGGAGGATAACTTCCATGGAATAGGAAGAGACTATAAGACAGGGTGTGTGACTTGGAAGGAGATTCTATGCACTCTATGGCAACAAATGATGGAATATTCTATGAAAAGTGTTGATGCATTTGTAACTTCGGAATGTATTGACTTGTATATTTATTATTGTATTTCATTGTACCCCGACGGAGATGTTTGTTCATGTTATCACATATATAGTAGCCGGGCTGCCATATTCTAATTTTCAGATTCCAATACATTTTTTAGCTAGCTCCCCTACATATGAGATGCTAAGATGAGCATTTATGATGGATCGTCCTTTTGATTGATGGACTATAGTACTCTCCCATGCCATGACTCAGTCTCAGGACACTCATATTTGAGGACAGATGTAGTCATTTAGCCATTTGTAGAGCAGTTAGTAGTGCCCAGATTTGCATCAGTGTTTTCTCATTGGACAGATGTTGGTTCAGATGGATTATTTACATGTTTATGACTCGGCTTATGGTATCTTGTGTTATGGTTATCGTTGTTGTTATACTCATTCTCATGACATGTATTAGCATTTAGTGTCATGATCTGGCAGTCATATAAATATGTGGACTTAGACGTATTGATATTATGTATTGATGTCCCTACTCAGACCTGGAAGTTCTTGATCTATACTCATTGGTTTTACCCTCCTTAGGGAGAATAGAGGTAGCCATTCCCACCATACTTTGGCTTGCTAGTGCTGGTTTCATTATTCGCTATCTCCACCCATCCATTACCTTATAGTTATGTTTTCAACCCGACCTACTACTTGACTTGTGGCATGGAGGACCTTTCCCCACTAAGATCCTTTATTGGACAAGCCTCCCTGTTTATTTGTGTCTCGGATCTGAGTTTCCTAGGTTATGTTGGCTAAACTTGAAGCAAGTAGCATTGCCATTAATACAATGTGTTTGGAAATGAAATGAATATCTTATGAAAAAGCCCTTTCATGAAAAGTAGTGTTTTTAAACACACATGAATGCAAGGCAAGCCTAATGAAATTGGCTTTGAAGTATAATGAAATGAATATCTTAAAACATTCCTGAAAAGGAGTGTTTTTAAACATACATGAATGCATGAAGCCTAAAATAATAAAAATACGTGTATTAAATGCATGGACCAAGGCTATGGAAAATCAAAGGCCTAAAAATAAATGGTTCCTAAAGTTATATCTAAGGATTGCTGGTCTTACTTGTATTGGTTTTGATTGTGAGTATTTGTCAAGGTGAATAAGCACCTCTGAAAGTAGCTTATCCATTTGTGACACACTGCCACCCCTCGTGTTATTGCTTGTCCTGCATATGCTAGAGTGAGTATCCCCTTTCCATATCCAAAGTGTCATAGTGTTGAGTGGGTAGTCCCCCTTTGTCCTAGCCTTTTAAATTTTATCCTTCACCCTTCACTAGCAAATTGATTAGAACTATGAAGTGAGTATGGTCTTGAATGTCTGGTCTGAGTCATAATTAATAAATGAAACTATATATATTTGGTTGATAGATCACTAGTTAAATGACTGCTACATGTTATAATTATTACTTGAATGATTTGTAGAGCATGCCTTAACCTCTGAACACTTGCAATGGTTGGATGTCAGCCCAGGTTATATTATATGGTCATTTACAGACTATTATTTTGTCTATATCGGTATATTGGATATTGTCGATGATCATGCAGAGACATATAGTGTGTGTGAGTATGCACCTTAGATGGATTTGGACTCTCTGATTCCAATGAGTAAACTTATTTTCAGTTCCGGGTAGTGGCAGAGATGATTTGGCTCAGTGTACCTTTTGGTGCAATTCTGCCATAGTGGATGGCCTGTTTGAGCAAGGAGATGATTTTATTGGATCTCCTAGGGCGCTGTATGAGGAAGGGGGTGTGCAGCCACTCGTTTGTACAATATTACCCCCCTCCTAGAGAGATTAGTGGGC
This sequence comes from Pseudotsuga menziesii, assembly GCA_001517045.1. Lineage (NCBI taxonomy): Eukaryota > Viridiplantae > Streptophyta > Pinopsida > Pinales > Pinaceae > Pseudotsuga > Pseudotsuga menziesii. Next base: position 236,098 of record LPNX010966347.1, read on the forward strand.
TCAGTTGGATAACACAGGCACCCTAGGGGGCAGTTTTTGGCATATCACGTTTCCTGAGGCAGATAAAAAATAATTAAAATGGCTACTGAAGAATTTGATTTAGGTTACTGAGGAAAGGAAATGGCATGGGATGATTTCTGATGATGAGTGCGATGCCTTCCACTCCTCCAACAGTTGCAGCACTTGGATTGGCCCACATCCATTTTGGGCATATTTTATCAGTTTCTGGAGCTTTTGGAGGCTCACGATTTCCTCAGAGAGGCATTATTTTGCAGTTTAAAAATTTAATTATTTTTAATGTGCCATGGGGACACCCTAGGGGAGTTAGTTAACACTCCTTAGACCCACCATGAACTTCATTTAATTTTTTTTGAGTGGGATCCCCTCTCCTAGGGTGATTTGGTCCACTTTTATATTATATTATTGTATTGATCCATGTATTCTATGTTGAGCTCATCTCAACCGTTGATTAGAAAATTTGTATCTTTTAATATTAGCCACCCATTTGAAAAAGTGGTTATGATTTTGGTTCTCTCATTCCTATTTAAAGGAGAGACCTTCTCATTTGTAAAGGGTCTTTGGCTCTTGGATCCGGATAATAGAAAACTAATATTGTGGAAATTTTTTGGGTGTACTTTGCATCTAGCATTCTTAGATGGTGATTGGAAAACCTATTACTTCCTAGCATTTGAGTATTTGTTGTGAGATATATATTTTTTGGGAAACATTGTCTTGTCTACAGGAGGATGAATTCAACTTGGGCGTTTTTGCAGGGGCTCCTCAACTTGCTTGGCTTGGATGTGTTTTGTATCAGGGGGTTTTCATCAGTATTAATGCGATCTATGATTCCATCTTGCTATTATTTTGTAGCATCTATTATTTTCTCACGACGCAACAAATCTGATATGGTTGACGTTTGTTGTGCAGGAGAGAGGGCGTAGTGGCTTCTTGGGACAAAACGTTGGGCATAAAAACTCCCTCAAATCTTCTCAAATTGACTGGGATAGCATAGATCATCACTATCAAGGAATGTACAAGGTTTTCCAGGTAATATATACAGGTTTGTTCTTCTTTTTTATATCTCAATCCATTGACAACTTAATTTTCATGCTAAAACCCTAAATATAAAAAAAAATATAAAAATATTATGGCTCAAACTGCTTGAGTTCTCGGCAAACCATTTCTGGGTTTTGTAGATCGGGTCAAAACCTAAGTGGGTCTTCAATTTTTTTTTGCTAAAGTGACCCCGTTTGGCCCAAATCCCAAGGTACTGTCCTCTAACCCTAGCACTACCCTTCATGTTGCTTTCTTCTCTTGCGATTTGATCTTTTCGAAAAAACCTTTTCTGGGTTTTGTAGACCGGGTCAAAACCCAAGTGGGTCTTCTTCAACATTAGGCTAGAAGTGACTCCATTATCCCAGATCCCGAGGCATTGATCTTCAAATCCTAGTGCTACCCCTCCTTTTGCCTCTTTCTCTTACGTTTTGACCTTTTCCTTCTGGCTCGGGTGCTTAGAGATTTTGATACCTTCTGTTGAGTCTATCCCTTGGTACTAGATATCCCCAATCCTGAATTTACCCTTCCTGCATTGGTCACGTTTCCCAAGACAGTGAACATCTTCATCTTTACTAATACCTTAATCCCGGATCTAGTATTGGGCTTATATGTCACTTGTGTCTTGACTTGGATCAAATTTCACATCTCTAAACCCTGATCCAAGCCCTAGTTCACCTAGTGACATCATCCATAGATTTAGGGTTTCTTCTACCTTACACCTTATGTACCTCAAGTCCATTTGATCTTATATGGTGTTTAGGTTTGATCTCTCCTGTCGGGAGTAGATCTGGATCTCCCCCATTGTTGTCTTGGGATAAGACAACATCAAGTGAATACTGTCTCGATTGGTGTTACAACCATCCATTTGGGAGTCAAGGAAATCTTGGTTCCACCTCCTTAGTTGCTTGTCCCTCTACTGTCCATCCTGGATCCACCTCACATAGGAAACTACAAGATTGGTGATAACAGTTCCTCTGATTGGGAGAGTCATTAGTATAATAAAGTCATGTAAATTCATTGAGGTTAACCCTTCATTGCAAGTTGGGGAAATAGTCCCCACAATTGAGTTGAGGTTTCCCCTCCATTGTAAGTCAGGGCAATAGTCCCCATAGTTAAGTGGTATTAGGGTTATTAGACTCTCATAGAGAAGTCATCCGTGTAGAGTAAATGTGAAGTGGAAAACACGTATAAATAGGGAGTGAGACTCTTTAATTTATACACACACACACTCACTCAACTGTAGCACATGAGTGAGAGAGGAGGAGCTGGCACAAGAGAGAGACAACAGCTGTTGGAGATTATCTTTGTGTTTTTGGGTTTTACTTTTGCTACTGGTGCTCATTCTATCTCTGAGGAAGTTGCGGGGTTGTCTCCTTTATGGTTTCCCCAAGGAAAAACTCTTTGTGTCTCTTGTCTCTTGTGATTATTGCTGTGCATGTTATTCTCTCAGATAAGATCCTAGATCATATTGATTAAATGATAAAAATCTAACATGGTATCAGAGCTAACCGAAGAAGAAGACACTGTGCAGTTGCAGAATCTATGGATTCTTACTTTTTGGGTCTCTCTCCACAGATCATCATCAAAAGGAGGCTAGGCTAATTCTCCATTGAAGGGTACATCCTTCTGTCAAAGTAGAATCTCATTCCGAGCATTTTCAGTTTTTGACCTATCACTACTACGGGAAATTAGGGATTTTCACTGAAGAGGAATTTTTGAGTGAGCCTAGCATAGCATTTCCCTCCTCCTAAAAATATAAATTTAGAGACCAAGATTGAATTTTTTGGTTGGGTAAAACTCTGGGAAATCCAAACCCTAATTTGACCCCGGACCAGAAAAGCAACACTACAGAAGATCAGCTCCAGATCCAGTTCAGGAATCTCAAATTGGTAAGATCTAAATATTTTGTATTTACATTTGAGGTTCTCATTAGAAAGATGAATCAGAAAAGTTTCACTATACGGCTGAAGTACAGCTGCAATGGAATCTAATGGAAATTAGGGTTTTATGCTTGAAAAACCTAAAATACTGAAACTTTTAGTTTTGGTACATTCTCTATAGATATATAGTGGAGAAGGACTAGAATTCGAAATTTTTACAAGATGAAGAAAAATTCGTGCTGAACACTGTGTAAACATTTCAGCCTTAGATTCGCTATATTTTGGGAGATATGATTCCTCCAAATCAGGGTTCCAGCCTCTCCCAAGAATCATTCCTAAACATGACACCTTGGGAGAATTTCTATAGCTCAGGCTACGAAGGTCCAAATGAAATTTCGCAAGATGTTCCAGATAGGGAACGGACTGTACTTTATGTGGTAAAATTTTTAGACCTCGAAGGTGAAATAGTGACACATGGAAGTCTATACAAGTTCTCTATGTTGAACAGTCCTGAAATAAGTCACTTTGGGAAAAATTTCATAAGTCCCAATTGGTGAAACAAATTCTACACAAACATACAGTGCTGGAAAGAGGAAAGATGGGGATACCTCAGTGCGACTTTTCAGACATAGAGGAGAATCACTTTTGGAGATACCGTAGAAACAATATCAGGAAATTCTGTAGAAGAAATTGAAGAAAATTAGGGCATCGGATATTTTGCAGTTCTGATCACAGTTTTGGAAAAATGAGTATGTTGCTCAGCTCTCCTTGAGGAGTTGCATCTTTCTATCCAATTAGATCTGAAATATTACAATATTTGAAAATTAAGGTTTCTTTGACAAACCCTAGATTATCCAGATTCAGAACCAGGACGAACACTTCAAATCGGTAAATTCTAATCTTTTGCTATTTACCTTTGAGGTTCTCATTTCAAAATGACCTATCACATCAGCTTGATGACAAGCTTAGTGAAGTTGAAAAATTCCAATTATGGAATTATAGGAACTCCGCGATCCTTGAAGAAATTGACGTAGATTAGTATTTCAGTAAGAAATTTTTAAGAGCCATAGGAAGATGAGACTAAGGCTAGAGTCAAGAGAATCATTGTAGATTCTACTAAATATCATCTCATCCCTCATGTGTCATCCTTGAAGACAGCAAAAGGAAGTGTTCGATGCTATGATGAAGCAATCAAAGAAGAATAAGATATTTTTATAACCACCTTGAATGGCCTCCTAGGATCATGGGATTCATTCATTCGAGGAATGTGTGCCAGAAGGAAGTGATTACCTTCAGCAGACTCTGGGAAGAGAACACACAAGAAGAAGCTTTACTCATAATAAGAGAAGAGAAAATGGGAGCAACTGAATATCAAGCTCTCACAATCCAAATAAGATCCCTCAAGTGATGAGGAATATGAAGGACTCAACTCTTGAAGAACCTCTTATCCATCTTAGAATTTTGATAAGAAATGATGTTGTTATGAATGAATAAGATGATGAAGCTGAAGGCTCAAGAAGGATTCTACCCGTGAAACAAATAAAGATAAGTATTCAATTGTCATTTCATGATATTATTTGGTTATGCATTTGTTTATATTCAGTTGATGTGCATGATAGAATGTTTGCATTAATGATAGTATACTACTAATATGCATGTGATGGGTAAGTAGCCCATGGTCCTATACAACTCTCCATTCCTACTTATCTAGAATGAAACCTCTTTGCTGACATATTGGATTAGTGCACAATCTCAATGATGTCATGGTAGAGACGGAAGGCATCTAGAAAGTTTCTGTGAGATATGGATGAATGTTGTATTGACTAAAATAGTTGCATAATTATATATTTATGCATAAGATTTTGTCATTATGAATATGCATTATGAAATGTTTCTAACCATACTACTAATGCATTTGATTTGTATGAAAGATCACATACAATCGCCTACAAGAAAAGAAGGATGAGACTTGTTCCGAAGAACAAGTGATGACAGTTCAAGAAATATTCCAAAATGAAGAATAGTATGATGAGACTTTAAGATGCCTCAGACACACTCTAGTTACATGAAACTATTGAGCGACATCATTGATGCAGATCCTTCCAGCTATGAAGAATTATCCAAGAATAAAGGGAAGGAGAGTACCTATTCAAGAAGAATGATGTCTAGGATGCGGTATCTACAAGTTCTAGCATGAAGTAGATGGAAACATCATGGGACACAAGGAAAGATTTGTAGCATGAGGCTTCTCACGGAAAGAAGGCATAGACTATGAAGCAACATTTTCAACCACTAGAAGTTAAGACAGATGACAGGAAGAATCATGTGTGAAAATTAAAGAATTCCTTGTACGAGCTCAGAAGACACCCATGGGATAACACATACATGAGGAGCTTGAAGATCACCTAGAGTGATGAATATCTTAACCTTTTCTATAAGGTTGAAGATGAAATCCTATAGAGGATGACAAGCTCACAGATGGGTGCGAGAATTTTTTTTGAAAAGGTTCAAGATAGAGGATCTTGGTATCCAGTGACCCTAGATGGATACATAGAATATTAGTAGTAGTGGAAGCTACTTGTCACTCCAATACAGAATGTTTCAATACATAGAGTATGAAAGGCAGAGGGAGAATGATGCTCCACTTCTGAGGGAGTGACTGTAGAATATCCCGAGGTTCGACATGGTACGATGAGATGGATAACTTACCGATGGCTCTAGGATTTACTGAGAGTAAAGCAGACTCCAACCTTTGCTCCAAGGTTGAAGGCGGAATACCAGTGATGCTCCTGGTATATGTCAATGACCTGTTACTGATAGGAAAAGAGGAGCTCATTAAAGTTGCAAGAAGGAGACTTGCTTTTGAGTTTAAGAGCAAAGAATTGGGTATGGTGCATTACTTTCTGGACATGGAGGTGTGGCAGACTGTGAATGGAATATCCCTTGGACAAGGGAAGTATGCAGTGGATATCCTGAAGAGGTTCAGGATGATAGAATACAAGGACATGGCCACACCTATGGAATTGAGCTTGAAGCTATTGAGTGATGTTTCATGCCACGCTGTATCGTCATATGATTTGTTCCTTGATGTACCTGACGAATACGAGACCATATATTTGCTTTGTTGTAAACACATTGAGTAAGTTCCTGATTGATCACTGCAAAGCATATTCTGAGGTACCTGAAGGGTACAGTTGATTATGGGATCAAGTATGAAGAAAATTAGAAGATTAACCTGGAGGGTTATGTAGATTCGGATTGGGCAGGAAGTGCCATTGATAGGAAGAGCACTTCGGGGTACTACTTTAGTATGGGATCAGGTGTGATCTCTTGGTTTAGAAGGAAGCAGTCCTGTGTGGTACTGAGTACAGCTGAGGAAAAATATGTTGCCACTTTCTTGGCTACTTGGGAGAGAGGATAAGTGAAGCTCTAGTTTGTGATTCATATTGAAATCTCTCAAAAGAAGGAGTTCTAGAATAGCCGGCGAGACAGGTTGTCTGAGCATAAAATCCAAGCAAAGCTCGTAGGTTTCTCATATGTTAATGGTCTTGTAGGTTGTCCTCGGATGTAATAAGTCTTGGTGAAGATTGCAGGTTATCATTGGATGTAATCAACCCTAATGTGATTCTATGCTACAAATGACCAGTGAAGTTTGAGTACTTCAGGGAGAAGCTTGGTGTTCTCCAGATCGAGGTTCCTTCCAAGGAGAAGTGATGAGTCTGAGAGCCTTTTTGACATGGTGGTAGGATTGGTTCCTCCCATGGTCAGATGTAAGTGCTGTGCCTTTTTGACATGGTGACACGATTGGTCCCTCCCATGGTCAGATATAAGTGCTGTGCCTTTCTGACATGGCGAGAGGATTGGTTCCTCCCATGTTCAGATGTAAGTGTTGGGCCTTTCTAACATGGCGATAGGATTGGTTCCTCCCATGGTCAGATGTAAGTGCTGGGCCTTTATTCCATGGCGAGAGGATTGGTTCCTCCCATGGTCAGATGTAAGTGATGTTCCTTTCTGACATGGTGAGAGGATTGGCTCCTCCCATGGTCAGATGTGAGTGTTGTGCCTTTTTGAAATGCCAAGAGGATTGGTTCCTCCCATGGTCAGATGTGAGTGTTGTACCTTTTTGACATGGTGAGCGGATTGGTTCCTCCCATGGTCAGATGTGAGTGCTATGCATTTCTGACATGGCGAGAGGATTGGTTCCTCCCATGGTCAGATGTGAGTGCTGTGCCTTTCTGACATGGCGATAGGATTGGTTCCTCCCATGGTCAAATATAAGCACATAAGAAGATGAAGAACTACATGGAGACTAGGCCTACAACCAACATGAAAAAGGTCTGGATCTATAGAACTTCCTATGATGTGTAGAATTGAAGAGATAACACCATTTTCTTGAGATAGTGGAAGCAGTGATGATGATCCAGCTTTGATGATGATACAGTAATGAAGACTTGTGCCGATGAATTGTGTCAAGAGAATACCTTCCTAGTTAAGAGGGAGTCTTGATGTATTTGTAACTTCGAAATGTATTCACTTGTATATTTCTTATTGTATTTCATTGTACCCCGACGCAGATGTTTGTTCCTCCGATCGGGAGAGTCATTAATATAATAAAGTCATGTAAATTCATTGATTTTAACCCTCCATTGTAAGTCAGGGAAATAGTCCCCACAATTGAGTTGAGGTTTACCTTCTGTTGTAAGTTGGGGAAATAGTCCCCACAGTTAAGGGGTATTAGGGTTATTAGACTCTCCTAGAGAAGTCAGCCCTATCAAGTAAATGTCAAGTGGAAAACAAGTATAAATAGAGAGTGAGGCTCTCTATTTGACACACACACACACTCACTCAACTGTAGCACATGCGTGAGAGAGGAGGATCTGGCACAAGTGAGAGAGACAACAGCTGTCGGAGATCATCTTTGTTTTTTTGGGTTTCTACTATTGCTACTGGTTCTCATTCTATCTCCGAGGAAGTTGTGGGGTTTTCTCCTTTATGGTTTCCTCGAGGAAAATTTCTTTGTGTCTCTTGTCTCTTGTGATTATTGATGTGCATGTTATTCTCTTAGATAAGATCCTGGATCATATTGATTAAATGATAAAAATATAACAAAAGTATGAAAAATTCAGACTTGTATTGAATGAATTTTTTCATTAATTTCATTGAAATTCACTTTTATTATGAACCATTTAAACCATTAGAGAGCGACGAAAATATTGCATTGCAAAATTTTAATAACATTAAAAATATTGTTACTTCTAAGTTTAAAGAGAAACAATGGTGAGAAAGATTTAGAGGCTAAAAGAAAATTAAGATATTATAAGGAGGTCATCAACCCTACTCTAGAAGATCAAAGGTATCTCTCTGTTTTAACCAGTTAAAAGAAAAAAATTAATATTGCCAAGATAAGAACGAACTCTCATAAACTCCATAGTGAAACAGGTCGTTGGACAGTTCCTAAAACATCATGGGTGGAAAGGATCTTCCTTACTGTCAAACTCCTTGCTGCAGTACTCACCTCCATTATCAGATTTGAGACATTTCAACCTTTTTCCTGTCTCATTCTCATCCAAAGCTTTCTATTTCTTAAAAGTATCAAACACATCAGATTTCTGTCTAATGCAATAAACCCAAGTTTTTCTAGTTGCATCATCAATAAAAGTAACATAATAATGAGAGCCACCAAGAGATTGTACCTGAGCTGGTCCCCATACATCTGTATGGACAAGCTCTAATGTTTCACTCTTCTTTTTTTTCCCAACCCTAAGAAATCTAACTCTCTTCTGTTTTCCATAAACACAGTTCTCACAAAATTCCAAACTTACCTGCTTCAGATCTGGAAGCAGTTTCCTTGAGTGGAGAATCTGCATCCCCTTCTCACTCATGTGGCCAAGCCTATGATGCCACAACGCTGCACCTGTTTCTGTGGAAGCTGCAAAAATAGAATAATCAGTGTTATGAGGACATAAATATAATGTACCTATCCTATCTCCTTTTCCAATTACCATTGATCCTTTAGTAACTTTCCACCACGTTTCTCCAAACGTAGACAAATAACCGCCATCTCCCAACTGCCCTGTTGAGATCATATTTCTTTTCATAGTAGGAATGTGCCTTACATCCTTTAGCAACCAGTTATTTCCATTATTTAGTTTGATCCGTACATTACTCTTTCCAACAATTTTACATGGTTCATCATCCCCCAATAACACATGCCCAAAATCTCCTTGAACATAATCATAAAATAATTTCCTATGGGGTGTAGCATGACATGAAACCCCTGAATCTACTACCCAGTAATCACTAGTATTATCTAATGAAAGAATCAAAGAATCTTGTAACACATCACCTGCTACATTAGCTTCCTGGGTAGTCTCTTGCTGCCTCTCACCTTTCTTCTTTGGTGCTCTGCAGTCTTTCTTTAGATGTCCTTTCTTACCACAGTTCCAGCATTCTATTTTTCCGAATCTGGACTTGGATCTTCCCTTTTTAGACTTGCCACGATTTCCTGGGTTCCTTCCTCTCTTGTTTTGTCTCCCTCTGCTCTCCATGTTCAAAGCATTACCTGATGTCTCACCTGTGCTTTTCCTTCGCATTTCCTCGCTAAGAATAACACTAACAACATCATCAAACTTAAGAGTGTTTGAACTAGGGACAGAGTTACTTACAGCCATGACCAAGCTATTCCAGCTTTCTGGCAATGAGCACAAGATTAAAAGAGCCCTAACCTCATCATCAAAGTTCACTTTTACAGAACTTACCTGACTGGTAAGTGTATTAAACTCATTTAAATGGTCAGCAACAGATCCACTTTCCGACATCTTCATATTAAATAAACGCTTCATTAAAAATACCTTTTTAGAAGCCGAGGGTTTTTCGTAGAGCTTACTCAATGCGCTCATCACACCCTCGGTTGTTATTTCTTTCGAAATATTGAAGGCCACTGACGAAGCCATGCACAACCGTATTGTTCCTAGTGCCTTTTTGTCAAGAACCTCCCATTATTCATTCTTCATAGCCACTGGCTATTTTGCTTTTCTGCCCAATGGCAGGTACAGATCTTTCTGGTACAGATAGTCCTCCATTTGCATATTCCATAACTGATAGTTTTGGCCATTAAATTTATCGACCCTAAACTTTCCTTCTTCCGCCATTGCTCCCACTCAAACCAGGAACCCTTCTTTTCTGCGAGTTTACAAACAAAATAGACCTTTTGGCTCTGATACCAATTGTTAGAAAATAAAACCGCAGAGCAATAACAGATATACAATTAAATCAATAAACAAGATGCAAAACAAATTAAAATAGTACAGAGAGACATAGATATAATGTGGTTCACCCAAATGATGGGATACATCCACAAATAAATTTGCCAGTCCTTTTATTGTAGTCTAGAAAGATGAAGGGATACACCTTGCAGCAAAACCGCTGCACTTCCTCTTCATGCTCTCACAGTCTCTCTTCCAGTACAATACAATTCCCACATCCAGTACAATTACAATGGAGCCTCCTCAAGCCTTATAAAGTCTTAATCACATGCAATACCATGGGACAATACCATGGGCTACAACAAACCATGTGCTAGAACTAACCACCTTTGACTCGATCTCAAGTCAAGGTTAACACATGCAATACCATGGGACAATACCATGGGCTACAACAAACCATGTGCCCAAACCATGTGCTAGACCTAACCACCTTTGACTCGATCTCAAGTCAAGGTTAACCCTAACACAGATGGATTATTTAACTTGACTCAGTTATCCATGAAAAGTGTCATCATGGATGTGGTAGTGGCTGATATTACTCCAAGTTCGGAATGTTACTTTCAAGGTCTTGGGCTAAGAAGGTAGGTGGTACATTGCAGATGGATTTATCGTATGCAACTATTCCTGTTTTTGGAGGAGAAAATAGGAGATTGTATAGAGAGTTACAATATAATTATATTGTCACAGATGGTAAGAACACAACAAATAACCCCATTTATGCTATAGAGAAAGATTTGGGGTCTTGTATGCTATATTTCAGCGATGAGGATACAAATGGCATGCTACATGTGGAAAAGGAGAATATTATAAGTTGTAACATTGATACTGAAGATCAACCATGCATTGGAGAAAAACATGAACCTTCAGCATCATTATTTGAAATTTCCCAGAATGCTCCTCGTTATGATGAAGAGATTGGGATTCCATGACAAGAATTTTGTGATGAATTATATTCTATTCCTTTTTGTTTTGATACTAAAATCGATGAAAGCCAGGTTGTTGACATTTTTAACATTATATCAGAAGTTTCTTATATTCATGGTTATGATAAATGTATTGTTCAAAACCATTATGAAGATGCTTTAATTTTTTATAAATATGATGATGAAATTGAATAGAAATACCTAGAAATGTGTGATGTGTGTGATATGAGACAATCTTATTAGCAGATTCAGGAATGCATTCAGTCCATCATCCTTGACCAATTGGAGCCGATGTATGATAGTTATCCATTTGAAGATCGTGTGGAAAAGGAGGTTCAGCTTGTTGACATTATTGATGATACTGTCCAAGAAATTTCGGTGCAAATTCAGGATGATCCTGATGTCTTTTATCACCAATGCTTGGTTGATATTCATGGAACAAAACATTCTTATGGACAACCTATCTTTTTCATAGAACAGGAAGAGGTAACTTTTGGAATTTTTTATGATCTGGTGGTAGATTATTTAGAGTCAACACTAAATTATAAATCTTTTATCTTAGAGATACCATTTGATGAAAGTGAGTACAAGTTGCTAGATCTTTTCTCTTCATGTTTTTCAATATTTCTATTTATACATATATTCAGAGTTGGAAGAAAGTTTTGGTTGGTTGATGGATTTTTTGCCTAGTTACATTGGAAATGGGATTACAATTTGATTAAGTAAAGTTTAACGGTGTGACATAGGTTGAATAAAGACTCCATAGCCCAATGGAAGTTTTGTAGAATAATAGATAGTTTCAGTTGAGATGGCAAAATGCACTAATCTACAAGTTCTTGACACCTCACAAGGAGGCTTTCATCCTGCAGCAGGAGCCAGATGTTATGACTAAATATTGTTTCTAGTCTATGTATGTTATTTTTAAACATTCATTTATTATTTACTTTTCATTTTTTGGTTTGTTTTAATTTTTATTATGTTTAATGCATTTTGTTTGCTTTTATACATTATACTTGTTTGAATTTATTTTATTTTTAGTTTTTCTTTTGGCTTATTAGGTTTCATATATCTCTATTAAATTCTAAAAATATTATATTATAGTTTATTCCAAGCTTCATATCTAAAATCTAACCCTCAGTTTGAGCTTGTTTGTAAACTATTGCATAAAAATATTCTTGTAGCGCAAAATGCAAGGTTAATTTAATGAGGCGCTATAGGAATCCCGAATCATTGAAAATTGTGGCAGATAATCGTGGCTGTTTGCAATAAAAAATAGTGGAAGCCTTTAGACACCTATGAGGACACAATGATGCATGTTTAGAATCCGGCCATGATCATGACAAGTGTATGAGAATGTGCAAAGATTATTGAGAAGATCATGGTCTTAACTGCTACGATTTCATTTGGTAAAAATCATTGAAGGTCGTGGTCTTAACTGTTACAATTTTGTTTTGGGTATGATTTTATTGTTGCAGAGAACGATTTTTTGAAATCTTTGAAGTTTTTAAAGGATATTCACAGGACAACTTACAGAGGAAATATACAATTTAGGTTTCAGCGCAGAGATGAAGAAAAATGAGAAAACTAATAGATTTGAACCTACAGATACGAGTTGGGCCAATGATTTTCCTGAATGTGTAGCATTATTTAAAAGGGAAGGATGGTTTAGTTTCTTTTGATAATATCACTGGTTTCAATATTGAAGAAGCCAGTAGAAAAATAAGTCCTAAAAATAAAAAGAGATGCATAGTTATACTCTCTTTTTTCCTGTTTTGGTCATTGCAATTGAGAGTTGATCACGAGATGATGGAGATGATTTTTAGAAAAAAAAAGAGGTTTTTGTTCACAACAGACCCATTGAAAAAAACCTATTTCATTTTTGAAACATCTCTCAAGGTTTGAAAGATTCGATTTAATATTTACAGCCTATTTTTCAGGGTTTACAAATATTTAATATTTTCCTGTTTTAGTCTTCATCTTGCAAGGAATATTCTGATCGATTGGAGAAGAATTTAAAGAAAAAAGAGAGGTTTTTGTCCATAATGGAATCATTCAAAAAAAACCTTTCTTAGTGTTCTAACAGGGATCACGGATAGAGAGATATGGGGGCTTCTTTGAGACCCATTTTTCAGAAATTCACTAAATTTTCGAGGAATCCAATTTTTCTATTTTTAGCCAATTAGTTTTTAATATTTGAAATTTTGTTAATGTAACTGTTGAGTATTTTTGAATTTGACCTAACGAAGTGAAGATATAACTACTTCTTTGTAATTATAAAAGGGGGACAAGCATACAGTGCAAGGGTTCAAATTTTGTGCAAGAAGAGGCTCTAGTGCCGAATGTATTACAAGCTAAGACTAATGACTCTTATGTAAGTTTGAAGACTGATATTGATTTTATACATATTGATAAGCCATTTTATATGTCATCTTGGTTTTGTTTATGATCTGTCTGATCACTCAATGTAGAACTTCATTTCTTGTTTAATGTTTTTACTCATGCAAATGCTTGTATGTTGTGGATGGAATCCGTATTATATATGTAATCTTTATGGTTTATTTTTCTGTGTTTGATCCCCAGTTCTTCATACTCATTCATGATTAAGTAATTGTGTTAGTTTTTTGATTTGTTTACCTTCTTATTGATGATTTTGCAAACCAAAATCAATAAAACCCAATTTCATTTTACTTTTATTTTTGATATTGTTCTAGCTTGTTCATGTGGTAGTATAGGAACAATTTCTAGCACAAACACATTGGAGAAAGGAGCAAGAGAACTCAGTTCCTGGTCAAAAGAGAGGCTTGTCTCAGACATAGGCTGTATCATTCCCTGCTACTTATGAATAAAGAGTGATTTTATTCTACACTTTGTGTATCAATGTTCTTATTTGTTATGATCTTTGAAATATATTGTCATTTATCTTTATATGCAATTGTAATGCTTCATTCATCCTTATATAAAAACTAAGATCTATATTGTTATATATCAATATATTTTGCAGGTGTTGAAGACCTTGAAGCTTCTGGAACATTTGGAGAGAAGACTAAAGCTTGGATAATCCTTGGTTAGTAAGGAACTGGTGCTTTCTGTCATATTTCCTTCATAAATATTTCTAGAATGATGTATATCTGCAATTCAATACTTTGTACATTAGTGACCCCAAACTCTGTGTCATAAGGTAGAATCTCTAAACAACAATAAGGTGGAACTCCATATCCTCCAAGAGTATTAACAGTTGGTCCTATGGATACAAGGACATTTGACACATTAGGTTACCCCCATGGGCTATGCATACTTCCGGGGTAAGGAATTCTAGGATAAACAACTCCTGATGCTATAGGTTGGTAGATTTGATTGACTATAGGAGGTTGTTTTCCTGGATAAATATAGCTCGATGAAGGTTAAATAAAGGACGGTTGATCCCATGAGGGTTGTTCTGAGCTGGAAGAGGGGAAAACCACATTGATATTCATGGATGGTACACTGACTACCCACCACCCTACAACGACATTTTTCCCCATGCTGGAAACCATTCCCTTGGTTTATAAAGAAACTTGGGATGGGGATTTCCCCCCAGTCGTGGAAGATATTGGAGAATTAGAAACATAGAGTAGATTTTCGACTAGTGGGGCGGGGATGGAGGGTTGACCTAGATCATAAGTGACCACATTTTGAACTGGTGATGTTGAGTTATGAGCCACATGAGATTGTGAAGGAGCACGATATTTCAGTTTGGCTGCTCTTGAACGAGCAAGGAAGGGATACAAGCTTCTTTGCCTTAGGTTATCCCTGATTCTTCATAAACGAGTAAGGCTCTGATGAACATGCCTAAGGATATCCTCATCTATGATGAACCTGGGTTCTCGAGGGGGAGTAATATAAGGTAAGATAGTGGTTCCATACTCAAAGGTGGCATGCCCTATAGAAGTCTCCTAAAAAGGATTAGTTGGACCAAACTCCGATGCCACAATATCATTTGATGGATGGGTAAAAACCCAATATCATGCACTGGATTGACCCTCCGTTTGAAAATGAAAGGTTGTATCTTCTACAAAACATTGTTAAAATACCATAGGAGTAGATGGATTTTTAAAGGAAGACATTTCTTTCCCAGATTTAGCAACCAGAATTCCTTCTACATGGGAACCAGTCTATTGATGCCTGGAAAAATCCCAAGTACCAAACAATAGGGATTCTCCCTGGTCAACAATCCCAATTAGATCAGACACCATTTGGTATGGGGAATTGGTCTGGTTCACAGTTTTGACTACTGTAGATTAAGTTCTTTTAATATTTTACTGGTTACGTCCTAGTCCACCGTTTATGTAATTCTCTGTTCAAAGAATGTGTTAGGGTTAACCTTGACTTGAGAACGAGTCAAAGGTGGTTAGGTCTAGCACATGGTTTGTTGTAGCCCATGGTATTTTCCCATGGTATTGCATGTGATTAAGCCTTTATAAGGCTTGAGGAGGCTCCATTGTAAATGTACTGGATGTGGGCATTGTGTTGTACTGGAAGAGAGACTGTGAGAGCATGAAGAGGAAGTGCAGCGGTTTTGCTGCAGGGTGTATCCCTTCATCTTTCTGGACTACAATAAAAGGACTAGAAAATTTCTTTGTAGACGTATTCCATCATTTGGGTGAACCACGTTATATTTGTGTCTCTCTGTACTATTTTAATTTGTTTTGCATCTTGTTTATTGATTTAACTGTATATCTGTTATTGCTCTGCGGTCCTGTTTTTCTAACAATTGGTATCAGAGCCAAAAGGTCTATTTGGTTGGTAAACTCACAGGAAAGAAGGGTTCCTGGTTCGAGAGGGAGAAATGGCAGAAGAAGGACAGTTTAGGGTCGATAAATTTAATGGCCAAAACTATCAGTTATGGAAGATGCAAATGGAGGACTATCTGTACTAGAAAGATCTGTACCTGCCGTTGGGTGGAAAAGAAAAATAGCCAGCGGCTATGAAGGATGAAGAATGGGAGGTTCTTGACAGAAAGGCACTAGGAACAATATGGATGTGCCTGGCTTCGTCAATGGCCTTCAATATTTCGAAAGAAATAACAACAGAGGGTGTGATGAGTGCATTTAGTAAGCTCTACGAAAAACCCTTGGCTTCTAACAAGGTATTTTTAATGAAGCGTTTATTTAATATGAAGATGTCGGAAAATGGATCTGTTGCTGACCATTTAAATGAGTTTAATACACTTACCAGTCAGTTAAGTTCTGTAAAAGTGAATTTCGATGATGAGGTTAGGGCTCTTCTAATCTTGTGCTCATTGCCAGAAAGCTGGAATAGATTGGTCATGGCTGTAAGTAACTCTGTCCCTAGTTCAAATACTCTCAAGTTTGATGATGTTGTTAGTGTTATTCTTAGCGAGGAAATGCGAAGGAAAAGCACAGGTGAGACATCAGGTAATGCGTTGACCATGGAGAGCAGAGGGAGACAAAACGAGAGAGGAAGGAGCCCAGGAAATCGTGGCAAGTCTAAAAAGGGAATATCCAAGTCCAGATTCGGAAAAATAGAATGCTAGAACTGCGGTAAGAAAGGACATCTAAAGAAAGACTGGAGAGCACCAAAGAAGAAAGGTGAGAGGCAACAAGAGACTACCCAGGAAGCTAATGTAGCAGGTGATGTGTTACAAGATGCTTTGATTCTTACATTAGATAATACTAGTGATTACTGGGTATTAGATTCAGGGGCTTCATGTCATACTACACCCCATAGGAAATTCTTTTATGATTATGTTCAAGGTGATTTTGGGCATGTGTTATTGGGGGATGATGAACCATGTAAAATTGTTGGAAAGGGTAAGGTACGGATCAAACTAAATAATGGAAATGACTGGTTGCTAAAGGATGTAAGGCACATCCCTGCTATGAAAAGAAATCTGATCTCAATAGGGTAGTTGGGAGATGGCGGCTGTTTGTCTATGTTTGGAGAAACATGGTGGAAGGTTACTAAAGGATCAATGGTAATTGCAAAAGGAGATAGGATAGGTACGTTGTATTTATGTCCTCATAACACTGATTATTCTATTTCTGTAGCTTCCACAGAAACAAGTGTAGCGTTGTGGCATCATAGGCTTGTCCACATGAGTGAGAAGGGGATGTAGATTCTCCACTCAAGGAAACTGCTTCCAGATCTGAAGCAGGTAAGTTTGGAATTTTGTGAGAACTATGTTTATGGAAAACAAAAGAGATTTATATTTCTCAGGGTTGGGAAACAAAAGAAGAGTGAAACATTAGAGCTTGTCCATACAGATGTATTGGGACCAGGTCAGGTACAATCTCTTCGTGGCTCTCGTTATTATGTTACTTTTATTAATGATGCAACTAGAAAAACTTGGGTTTATTGCATTATATAGAAATATGATGTGTTTGATACTTTTAAGAAGTGGAAATCTTTGGCTGAGAATGAGACAGGAAAAAGGTTGAAAAGTATCAGATTTGATAATGGAGGTGAGTACTGGAGTAAGGAGTTTGCAAGTTACTGTTCACACAATGGGATTCGCAGAGAGAAGACAGTCCCTGGAACACCCCAAGAAAATGGCATGTTAGAAAGGATGAACAGAACGATCATGGAGCGTGCAAGGTGTATGAGATTGCATGCAGGGTTGCCCTTATAGTTTTGGGCTGATGCTGTAAACACTGTTGTTTATTTAATAAACAGAGGGCCTTCATGCGCTTTGGATGGTGGAATTCCAGAGGAGGCATGGATAGGTAAACAGGTAAAATACTCATTTCTGAGAACTTTTGGTTGTGAAGCATTTGTTCATATTGATAAAGATGATAGAACAAAGCTTGAGGCTAAATCCAAGAAATGTACCTTTATTGGATATGGGGTTGATGATTTTGGTTATCACTTATGGGATCTTAAAAATCAAAAAATCATTAGGAGTAGAGATGTAGTATTCAATGAAAAGGTCATGTACAAAGATCAGTTGCAGGGAAAGAAAGAAGAAAAGGAAAACACATAGTACACAGTGCTTGATGAAATCAAAGAAAATGAAGTTCCAAAAGCACCAGAAAATCAAGAGCAGCATCAGGTACCTGAAACTCCTGCAATTGTAAGAAGGTCTACCAGGTTAATTAGACCCCCTGAACGATTCTCTCCTTCACTGTATTATTTATTGATGACTGATTCTGGTGAGCCAGAATGTTTTGAAGAAGCAATGCAGGTAGAAACTAGAAAGAAGTGGGAGCAAGGCATGGATGAGGAGATGGACTCATTGGTAAGAAACCAGACTTGGGATCTGGTTAAGTTGCCTGCAGAAAAAAAGGTATTGCAGAATAAATGGGTTTACAGGTTGAAGGAAGAAGATGGAGGAAAGAAGCGGTACAAGGCTAGACTTGTTGTAAAGGGGTTTGCACAAAAGAAAGGTATAGACTTTGATGAAATATTTTCTCCTGTTGTTAAAATGACTTCAATTATAACTATTTTAAGTCTAGTGGAAGTAGAATATTTGCATCTTGAACAATTAGATGTAAAAACGGCCTTTCTCCATGGGGATTTGGAGGAAGAGATTTATATGCAGTAGCCACAAGGGTATGAGGTCA
>LPNX010966347.1:254852-297002 GCA_001517045.1 Pseudotsuga menziesii
GAAGATATATGAATAATCCAGGTAAAGAGCATTGGAAAGCAGTACAGTGGATTCTCAGGTATTTGAGAGGTACCACTTCTCATGCATTATGTTTTGGAGGTTCAGACACTGTTCTACAGGGATATGTTGATGTAGATATGGTTGGTGATAAAGGCAGCAAGAGGAGCACCACAGGGTATGTGTTCACTGTAGGTGGAACAACAGTAAGTTGGATTTCAAAACTGCAACAGGTTGTTGCACTTTCAACAACGGAAGCAAAGTATGTTGCTGCTACAGAGGCTAGTAAGGAGATGCTTTGGTTGCAGAGGTTCATGGAAGAATTGGGTAAGAAACAGGAGAATAGTAGGCTGTACAGTGATAGACAGAGTGCCATTCATCTTGCAAAGAACTCAGTCTTTCATTCAAGGACTAAACATATAGAACTCAAGTACCACTTCATAAGATCTGTTCTAGATGAAGAACTGTTAAAACTGGAAAAGATTCACAGTAGCCAAAATCCTGCAGACATGTTGACAAAGGGAGTAACCAGAGAGAAACTGAGTTCCTGCTCGGTTTCTGTTGGCCTTAAAGCATGAAGGTTAAAAGAAGAAATTTTCCAAGTCCAAGGTCCAGCAAGTGCAGCAGCGGTAGAGTTGCTGTGATTAGTCACCATGAAGGCACATGAAAAAAAAAATGTGTGTGTAATGGAGCGGTTTGCATGTAAATGGGAATATCGCTGTAAGACCTGGTAAGGCATGCATACCCCTGGTAACTCACCGGTAAAGTCGGGAGATGTTAGTTTTTCACCATTTAAGCTAGCATTATGTTAGGATCTTTTCACTGAGAGAATAACAAGCACAACAATAACATAAGCACATCACATGAGACAAGAGACACAAAGAGTTTTGATAGGGGAAACCATAAATGGAGAAAACCCCTCAACTTCCTCTAAGATAGTATCACCACAAGATGTGAAACCCAAAATAGTAAGATGACCTCCCAACAAAACAACAGCCTTCTGTCTTCTGTCAAGCCAAAGTATTTCCTTCTCCAAAGGTGCGCCACACTTGAGAGAGCAAATGATGTAATTCACAAGTGACAAATAGAGAGACTCTCACTCTCTATTTATATTCATCTGTTCACTTGAATTGCCTTTTCACACGTAGGCTCAACCTAATAATTACTACTCGAGCCTACACCTTAATTAGTGTATAATAACTCAAGTGCCCCGAAACTGTGGGGACTTACCTAATGACTTGATATGACTTGATTACATTATTAATCCTCCCGATTGGAACATCGGGGCATGACCACATGACTCAAATACATAATAGAAAAATCCTGGAATAAACATCGGGTTACAATATATGAAATACATACAAGAATACATTCCAAAGTTACATATACATCAACAGGAGATAGACCTAGGTGATAGGGGGGTGTATGTAATATTCCTCGGTAAATACTTGAGGGGAGTTGGTGATTACTCCAAGTCAAGTTTAAAGGGGGGATTTTTAGGGTTAACCTTGACTTGAGATCAATTCAAAGGTGGTTAGTTCTAGCACATGGTTTGGGAACATGGTTTGTTGTAGCCCATGGTATTGCATGTGTTAACCTTGACTTGAGATCGAGTCAAAGGTGGTTAGGTCTAGAACATGGTTTGAGCACATGGTTTGTTGTATCCCATGGTATTGTCCCATGGTATTGCATGTGAATAAGCCTTTATAAGGCTTGAGGAAGCTCCATTGTAAATGTACTAGATGTGGGAGTTGTATTGTACTGGAAGAGAGACTATGAGAGCGTGAAAAGGAAGTGCATCGGTTTTGCTACAGGGTGTATCCCTTCATCTTTCTAGACTGCAATAAAAGGACTGGCAAATTTATTTGTAGACGTAGCCCATCGTTTGGGTGAACCACGTTAAATATGTGTCTCTCTGTACTGTTTTAATTTGTTTTGCATCTTGTTTATTGATTTAACTGTATATCTGTTATTGCTCCGTGGTCCTGTTTTTCTAACAGAATGAAATGCAGATTCCTAATCTAAACGAAGGTCTAATCTAGATCTAATACTAAGCTATTCTATCCCTTTGTAGGGAGAAAATTTAGAGTTCAGAGTAATATATTATAAATGCTCATAAAGGTCTAACAGATAGTCATACCAACACAATAATCACATTCACAACAGAAAGAAAACCAGAGGTAGCTCTAATATGATTAAACCATTTATTACCCTATTAACAAAAAAATTTGTACAAACATCAGACATTCATGACCAAGGAAATAGATCCAGGAGGTTATAAAAATCTCACTGTATGATGTACAGAAGAAAGAAGAAATAGTTCTATAGTATGCATTCCACACATTTCGATTAAATCTCTGCACATGCCCTTTGTTCCAGCAAAATGATCCTTCTTATTAGCAAAGAGGTAGCTCTTTTACAAAAATAGTTTAGAATTATTTCACTAGGAAAAATTCCTTTTTATTGTGCTCTGGACCCCTATTTATATTATCTCTATCAGTTACCTAGGATATTCCCAAGCTTCTTATTCACTGAGCCTGTCAGTTGGCTCAAGAACCAATCACGTTGTTGCGCCTCCATGTGTACTGTCTCTTGGTGATTAATCCTTTGCTTCCGTGTTTGTTTCACGCTTCTCTTTTTCAAACCTGGTGAGCAATGATACCAGCGATACATAAAGAAAACATAATGAGAGATATACCTGATATGGAAACAACAATAATCCACAGTGTTTCAATTTAATGATATGCATCAATTATTACATAGAAAACAGATAATGACCATCTTCCTCTCACACAACAATTTTATCTAATTTAATCTTTAGGAGGAAAATTATCAGTTTCCCCAATGGTTTACAGTAAAACACATAATGAATGGCTCATATCATGTCAGGATGGATTAGGTTTGATTTGATCCGTTATATCATGCGGCCCTGAAAACTCCTTTCCGCTTCCTCCCTTCTAGACTTCAAAAATAAAATAGCGGAACGCCAATTTTTTTTGGAATTAAACTTTGTCTTTTCTACCTCCTCACTTTTGCTTCCGCCCTTCCACACTTCAGAAGTCAGAAAGCAGAATGCCAACTTGTCACAAAGTTTAAACTTTAACTTTCTGCTTCCGCACTTTCACACTTCGGAAATCAGAAAGCTAAATTTCAACTTGTCAGAAAGTTTAAATTTTAACTTTGCGCTTGCACCCTTCAGCTTCTGCATTTTTCTAGAAAGCGAAAATCGAAAAATGGAAAGTTAATCTTTTCTGAAAATAAACTTTAACCTTTTTTCTTCCGCCTTTCCACTTCCTCCTTTATGAATCCTTCTGAGTCATTGATCTATGCAGAATATTTCTAAACTGTTGATCTATGAGGAAGTCAGAAATTGGGATTCCAATCTTTCACGAAGTTCAAAACTTAACTTTCTGCTTTCGCCTTTCCGCTTCCACCCTTTGCAGAAAGCAAAAATTGGAATTTGGTTTTTCCAAATTTTTAAGAATTTTAAACTTTAGCATTCCTCCTTTGCCTATTCTTTTCCACCTTTCCAAGCCGTTGATTTGTGCGGAAACCTTCTAGGCTGTTGGATCTCGAACTGTGGAAAGTGGATGGAGGATTTGCAACTTTGTCCACAAGTGAACTTGGGTTTTTCAACTCTGCCCTTTCGCTCCCACCATTTCTTGGCCGTTGGATCTTTGGGGACTCATCTCTAGCCATTGATCTTTGCAGATCATGGACTTTGGAAAGAAGAATGCGGGTTTCCAACCTTTTCAAAGGTTAACTTTAATTCTTTTGCCTCTGCTTTTCTCAACCATTGATCTAGATCAGAATGATTCTCAGCCATTGATCTTAAATCAAAGTAGATTTTCTGGTAAGGCTTGTTTTTGGCCGTTCCTAAGGATTTTTTAACAAAAAGACACTTCAGGCTTAGGAAAATCCTTTTGGTTGAGCTTCTAGGGAAGACTAGGTATGCAAGGAAGAAAAATATGAGTCGGGTAACAAGTGTGAAGAATAAAAATGTAAGGAGGGTCCCTAAAATTTAAAATTTTTGGGGAAGCAGTTGCAATAGCAACATAGTTGTAGCCGATTGGTCCATGGTTTCCCTTTCTCTTTCTCCCATGGAAGGAGGAAATTTAGGTGGTAAACCCTACAACTTGCAATATCATCTCACAGATAACCCAGCCAGAATGCTAGCTGAAAACTTCTACTCTAAATTTTTATCAAGAGAAGAGATCACACAAAAGCAATCCTACGCAAGCTAAGGTCACAAGAAAACTTAAGTGATAGGAGGGACTGATGCATCCGGTTCCTTACTAGTATTGTCAAGTTTTCACAACTTGCCATATATCGTAGGGTCCAACAGTAAAAAATGACAAGGAGGATTAGGACCGTACCCTTTCCTGAATACTCGATTACCTAGATGACACATGTGTAGTAGTTCCTCGAGCATTGTTCTCGGTGTATTTATCCAATGAGACGGCCAAAAGGATCTTCTAAGTTGGTGTGGGATTCCTACAGAGGTCCATCTCGATATACACTAGGTACATGGGAGATCAAATTTGTGTTAGTTTTGTCTAATGACAACCATTCAAAAGGGGCCTTCTGATATACTACCGAGTACATGAAGAACCTTTCAATATACCTTAAAGGTACGTGAAAATCCATTCTATATACCGGTTGTTACGTAGAAAACCGCATGATCCTCGGGATGCAGTGCAAGCTAGAAATGACAATTCCTATGTTTATAGACGCCAGAACATGTCTTCTAACCTATCACTCAAATTACTAAAGATTTTGACCAAATATACCGTTGTTTTTATCTTGATGGTTAGGGAATGTTTGTGGAATGTGGATCAAATTGCATGATTATAGATCTAGATGCAATGAAACGTTTTTCTTCAATGAACTCTACCTAGAGTAAGAGAGAGAATTTTTCTTTTTCCAAACAAGAGTACTATGCAACTTTCAACAATTTCACCTTCAAGATTTCAAGAATCACACAAAATGGAGTGCAAGAAACTACAACACTTTCCTTTCCTACATATCTAATACCACTTTTAGAACATGAATAGAAAAACTATGAACCCAAGACTACAATCCACGCAAATCTTTCTATTTCAAAGCTTCCTACTAACAAACTTTTAAGATCTAAATCCAAAGAGGAATATCGGGATAAAAACACTATCATAAATGTCAATAGGGAAGAATAAAAACTGACAACAAACCAAAGAGAATTTTTTTTTTCAAGGACAAGCCTCAAAGATGGAGATGGGCTACCTCAGCACACTATGAAGGGCTGCACCAGGGTGGCATGGGTCAGTCAGCACTCATTGTTTGCTGCTAAAAGGCGTAAGGGTCACACTATGATGAAGGAGGATAGGCGTTAAGAACACTTTATGGTAGTATGCAATAGGTGCCAGCAGAGATCCGCTATTCTATCAAGCTCACCCAAGTGCGTTAGCGATCTAGAGAACAAAATCGGCCAGGAACCTACAGGATAAACCAATGTGGATCAAACTAGAGTGAAAGTGAGGTAAAACAAAAACCATAGAAGGAAACTAAAAGTGCAGCAAGGTGGATCACTCACCCTTAAACTCTAAATGAGTAAGAAAAAAAAAATCACAATTTTGTAATCAAAATTGAGATAAAATATTCACAGATCTAACTAGATCTGGTTGAGATCTGATTGGATATTCCCTCATCGAGTCGCTAATTTTGTTACCAGAAATGTTTCAATCAGTGCAGACATAGTTTGTTCCCCTATCCTGCATGGTGCAATTCTAGAACAAAAGGACACAACAATGTATCCTCTCCCTAGATGACTGATCTACTTGAATGTCAAGCTCTTTTTACCTTGAGTGTGGAAGGTTGTCCTTGTTTTATAGATCCTTGTGTGATTAACTATACCTGCAAAGAACACAAAAGACAAGACAATAAATTATATCAACAAGATAAATCAATGATCTATAGTAATGATCAAGGAAACAAGTAATAAACAATCAATATTAACAAGAATCATTTATGGGAAAGGGAAACATTTTTGTATTAAAGATGAGAAAATAAAGCTACAACGAAATCCTTGATGTCGAAGCTTTGATTTTACAAGTTATTTGACTCACTCACACACACTACAAACCATGCAACATCTCATTCAAAACCAATCTCTGTTTTCCTCCTATACCAGACTTGAATCCAACAACATAAGGATGCTCTCTTTGTCTCTCTTTCACATGGTCCATGTAGCTTGATTTTGTAGGACAAAGGAAGCCCAAATGGGTTGAGATATTTTGGGAGGAAGGTAGGGAATGCTCCCTAGGGATTAGGAGGTCAAGTTCCAACTCTCCCAAGTAGTTAGGATCATCCTCTGTTGGGACACGCACCCTAACGGTCCTTAAGGAAGGTATCTTCGCGAGCCAAAGGAGTTTGTAAGCGGAGTCATGACTCAAATTAGTATTAGGGGTGTCGGGGCTAAGTCAAAACCCCTTTTTGTTTGTAATTAACCCATGGTTTAGGAACAAGGTTTAGGGTTCGCGGTGCCCATGGTTTAAGTCCATGGTTTTGTAATAGTGCGATATATAAATAGGCACTTTTGTAAATAAGAAAGGTTAGGTTTTGGATGTAAAGGAAATTAAGGTGAAGCTAAGGCTATTTTGTAAGGAAAGGTTAAGTCCCAGCTGTGTGCATGGATGACCTCTGCAGCTGTGTGCGTAGAGGGTTTTTGTAAGAGATTAAGGGAAATCTGCAACTGTGTGCGCAGAGGCCTGCTGCTGTGTGCGCGGCTTAGGAGACTTGAAGAGATCTGCAGTTGAGTGCACAGATCAGAACTGTGATTTTGAAGAAAGTTGAAATAAAACATAGTTCTATGGACGTAGCCCCTACACTGGGGGTGAACCATGTTATATCTGGTGTTGTGGTTCTTGTGCTGTTTCTATTTCTGTTTGTCTTTTATGCATTAATAACTGTATAAATCTGATAAGTAAGATCATTGCTAATAAATAGCTTCGCTGTGAATTCCCCGTAGCGGGTTAAGCAAGTCACTATTTGTTTATTGATTTGCGAAGTTCTATATACATGAATGTCTGAGCTCTGTGGTTATTGATTATAGTTGTTAAAGGCTAAGGTACAGTAATACCCCTCTCTGCTTGCAGAAACCTGATTCTACGGCACCCCATAGCTGTTTCAGGTGAGACTGCAACCTGTTCGCAGGTTGTTGCCAAAAGGGCCAACACTATGGGTCTTTTGTTGGTGCGAAGCAAAAGGATTAAACCCGGGTCTGCCCTATTGCCCAACAAATTGGTTCCGTTGCCGATTGAACTCTGTATCGGATCAAGAGGGGTTTACGTCGTACCTCAAGGGCTATGTTCTGGAGGCCCTCCATGAAGGAAATCGGTGATTGGCTTGATGAGACTAATCTGAAATTTGCTGAGCAAGAGAACACAAATCCGCGTCGTAGCGCACGTGAATTTTTACAAAGGTATGTTTTTTGTGATGCCTATGAAATTTTCTTTGGTAGTATTCACATAGAGTTGCACCAGTGGTTATGCAGGTTAGCTGAGAAAAGAACGAACTTCTACGAGGGGTGGTTTTCTGTTTGGACCCCCGCAAGAGTTAATATATTGAAAAGTGTGAACAACGAGATCTCCTGCGTGGTTGATTTCTGGACCACGCAGATGCTTGAGGCCTTTGTGACAGAGTTTGCCATCGACACAAGCACTTTCTTTAGTGAGGCCGAGCGACGATTCTTCCAAGGACCAAGGGGTAAGTTTTTGAATTTACTTAGCTCAAGAATTAAAATGCTATTGGCTGAAAAGGGAATACTGCTATTTGAATCAGACTGTTAGATTTTGTGTTACTAACATATGTTTGCAAGTGACAATACCCTCGCTGAGCAAAGTGGTTTGCTGCGAAGTGGAAAAAGGTACAAGAGATATTTTGAGTCCTATTCCTTAGGACAAGATACTGTGCCTTCCCCTATAAACCCCGAAGAGTCAGACCTTGAAGAAAACCCTTTGGCTGGAAACCCTTCGGTCACCCCGCCATGCAGCCCCGTTATCCATGGCATTCTGTCGCAGTCCAACAGTCAACCTAGCCCGAGTATTCCTGTCATAGGCTAGTCTACCCCAGTAAATTCCCCCCCCCCGTCGACATCCTGTCCCCCTCCCAACCCTCCCAGATCCACCATGGCCCACCTAGCTGATGATATTAAGCTCCCTGTTTTCAAAGGATCTGGGTCGGAGGACCCAGAACAGTTTTTGTTCTTATGTGAAGTCATGTGGAACGCTAGGAACATTACGGATTCAGCTGACAGAAGCGCACAGCTAGTCATTTCTTTCAGGGATCGGGCCTTGACCTGGTTCATGAAATTCTCTAGTACTCAGAGCCCTACTTTAGATGAGATTAAGGCAGCTATAATTAAAGAATTTAAGAAGCCTAAA
Organism: Pseudotsuga menziesii; assembly: GCA_001517045.1. Lineage (NCBI taxonomy): Eukaryota > Viridiplantae > Streptophyta > Pinopsida > Pinales > Pinaceae > Pseudotsuga > Pseudotsuga menziesii. The sequence continues at coordinate 263,267 of LPNX010966347.1, forward strand.
TCAGAATCGCAGTGTATCACTGAACCAAAGGAGATTCAGCAGCGGCGCGACGAATCAGTGTGGGAATTTTACCAGAGATTCAAAGTTCTACTGGACCAAGTCAGCTTCACCATTAGTCCTGCGCAGCACAAGGAATGGTTTATTGCAGCATTATTACCACATATCAGAACTCCACTCATGCAACAGAAGGTTGCTGACCAGCAAGAGGCTCTGGAAATCGCAATGAAGTTGGAGACCGCCCCTGTCAGAGATGATTCTGGTATTGCTCAAATCCAAGCGCAGTTAGTGGCGATGGCCCTGGAGCTTCGCGATATGAAGAAAGATAAAACCAGTCGAGAGGAGGTTTGGTGTATGCAATGTCAGACAGAAGTTCACGATAGGGACCAGTGTCCTCTAGGCAGAACTTACCTGAATACGGGTGCGCCAAACCAATTCAACCCTGGTGTTCTATATTGTGAGATCTGTCGAACCACTGGCCAACATCGCCCTGAAAACTGCCATCTTCTCTAGAGATATGTACAAGTTCCTAAGAACCCCTACTGCAAGTTCTGTAAGTCAGTATGGCATAATGAAGAGGAGTGTCATAGCTATGACCTCATGAGAGAGCGCACCTATGACGCCTATCAGGTACAAAATGAAGGGCAGAATAATGATGGCTACGGTTACCGGGGTGATGCCTCTGGAAGGGGTTCTTTTGGCGGTCATGGCCATGGTGGGTTGGCCGAAAGAGGTAGAGGCCATATCGTGTGTTACAATTGTAACCAAGCCGGGTACCTAGCTAGGGACTGTCAGAACCCCACTACGACATGTCGGTATTTCCGCGCAGTAGATCACGTGATTGAGAAGTGCCCCCAGCTGATCACTAAGATCCAGGAAAAAAATAGTGGTCCTACCCAGAATATTCAGTTGATTTCCATTGAGCAGAGACCTACTGCAACCATCAATGTGGTAACCCGGAGTGAGCTACGACGCACATACAGAATGCGCAGAAACATCCTGCCGAGGTGTGCGTTCGTATGGCCTCTGAGAAAGTTCCAGCACTTGATCCTATGAGAAACCAAGAACCCGTCAAGGAGGCTCAGTGCGATATTGTTGACCCTAGCACAGTGGCAGTACCTGCGTAGCAACCTCAGTAGGATGCGCAGCTGCAAGATGCTTCGACGGATAAAGTAAGTACACTCTCCTCCTTTTTACAGAGTTGTATGAAACTCTTGAGGAATCAGAATGATTTAAAGGAGTTGCAAAAAGTTCTTGCTGTCACAGAACCTCAGAGAAGAGTTGATCAAGAGAAAACTGTTAATCGTGTCCGAAGAACTGGTAGAGAAATGAGATTGAATTTTCAGATAGGGGAGTATGACATGACTGATGTCATTTTGGATCTAGGATCAGAAGTTAATGTTCTCACCAAGCAAACCTGGGAACAAATGGGAAAACCTACCCTGGCCTGGTCCCCTATACAATTGAGATTATCTAATCAGCAAAGGATTGTGCCCCTAGGGAGACTCCTTACTATTCCAATAGATATTGATGGGGTCAGTACTTTGGTAGATTTTGAAGTTATTGAGATCATCGATGACATCAATCCCTATCCAGCCCTATTGGGAATTGGGTGGGCCATGGAAAATGCTACAATCATCAACCTTAAGAAGAGACAGATGACCTTCGAAGGAAATGGTCTGCGAGTTATCATACCCCTAGACCCGTCCCAAGGAGAAATATATATAGAACCACTCAGAGACGAAGACCAGGATGTGCTGGAGCACATTTATAATATCACAGCGCAGGAATAAGATTATATTGATCATACTGCCGAAGGTATTATGGATTGGCAGTGTGACAGCTCCTATATTAAGGATTTAGATGATGGTTTAGAGAACTGGAAGAACTGAGTGTATGAGCTACATGGCCATAGATGCGCCAGAATTACCAAGTCCCTCAGATGGCTTGGTTCGCAGCCAAGGACCCTAACATCTTTTAATGGTTCGACAGACCCATAGGAGTCCATTGAGCCAGTACCCACGTAGATAGTGGAGAACCTGGATTCAGTATTAGGAGTCACCATAACCAGAAGAGGGACTATCCATAAGAAGTACCTTTCTGGCTTGGAAGCTTGTTAGAAAACCCTCCCCCTGAGACTTATGGCTCAGCTCCAGAGGTTGCGCAGCAGGTCCAATAGCCAGGGTAGGCTGCAGAACCACTTAGAACATTATTATGGGGCATGGACACTTGTGCCTAAAACAGACTGGGTACCTAGGGATAGTCGTACCCAGGCACCTGCGGAAAAAACCCAGTACGTGGAGGTTGGGCCTCGACGTGCTAATATGTCTCATGCTAAAGAAGTAACCTAGGCCCGCCCTCACTGGCCGACAACAAAAGCTATAGGAACGAAGCTCACAGTTTGGTCGTGGAACTTGTCTCTATATACCGAAGGTAATTATCCTGACGGAGGTCCTTATCATGACGCAGCCGTGGTACTGGTTGCACCGCAGCATAAAATCCGACCGTTGGACCACTGCCGATTTGGCGGCACCGATACTTTAATTTCCTTAACTACCTGTCCTACGGGTATCCACCAAAATTCAATGCCATGGGAAAAGGATCTTTGTTAGATCTGGCACCTTCAATGCATAGTTATGACTGATATGATCGATGGATTGCATAAGAAGAACCTCGGGCATCGGCAGCTCACATTATGCAGCTTAACAATTGAACCTATGTCCACTGATCAAGAATTCCAGGACTTAGTGAGAGAATTTGAACGGAAAGGTCTGCAGAACATTGTCCGCCCTCCATCGACGCCTGCAGCAGGTGAGGAAACCCTACCAGCACCGATTCCTCCAATGCAAACACGGTCTGCTAGGAAACAGTTTAAGCCTGAAGTTTGTTCTAAGCGGAACGAAGACCGACACAAGCGATCTGGGCAAACATCGCAGGATTCCGGAATGGATCCACTTGGTTCAGTAGAAATTCCAAGTGGCAGGGAGGAGCCTATTGCACCACGATGGCCACCATATGTCCCGCCTCTACGACCAGGAGTTAAACCTCCTCGACGGAGCAAGTAGTTCACAATACGTACTCCTTCATTACCACCGGGTGTGCAGCTGGTTGGGTCCATGACAGGGAAGATAGACCGGCTTAAGTATTTTGACCATGATACAAGTGACCGTAGCAAGTTTCCACAGTTCACACCAGAAACCTATTTGCAATTTTTCAAATACGACAGGGCGACATTGGTAGAAGTCAAACGGTGGGATACCGGCTTGGATCACGCTGGTCTGCTGAAGATGCTTGACGTCCCCCACTTCGGTCGCGGCCCACAGGTGACCATAGTTGTCAAACAGCTGCTCGCGTTAGTTCATGATGGCAACTTATGGATAGGAGACAAGAAAATCCCTATCAATGGCGAGCTCATTTAGAGGATCACTGGCTTACCCAGAGCAGGGCCTAACCCGATGACTGAATTCCCATCAAAGCATGAGGATACAAAGCTTGCACAGACCATGAAGGAACGTTTCAGCATGACAAAGGGAAAATGTGGGTATCACACTGTGGCAATTCAGGAAAACCACATCCGCTTTGCAGCAGAGCTCCTAGACTGCAAAGTCATGCGGAAGTGCGGGCCAACTGAAGTACCTGCCTCGGTTATCAGAATCACTATGAACTGCACTGAGGGTTATAGCTATAATTGGGTAGACTATATTGCGAAGGAATTCTTGGAGGATGCTCAAGATGCGCAGGAGAAAGGTAGGCCCTTCCATTACTCATGGTTACTTATCCTTATCGCATTGGTAGGATGGCGAGAGCCTCTGGAGGTGCAGCTCCCTGATGCCCTGGAGAACACGACTAACGCAGCCAGGTACGCATCGCTATGGGTTTCCCAGGAAAAAAAAAACCAGCAGATGACAAATTATGTGTTTTCTTTTTATATGATGGATATCCAGTTTCAGATGGAAAAAACCCCGCGGCTCAGTCAGACGTTATTCTCCCACTATCACGGTGCAGTCACTTTCAGTGCCGACATGCATCATACCTTCATCCAGGCTCGCGCAGATGAAAAGAATCAATGGTTCAAGCTACCATACGTAGTCACTGAAGGTGATATCTGCGTAGTAGTCCAACACTGTCTGATTGAATGGCTGAAAGATGCAGGCAAGACACCTCACATCCCTGTCCCCATAGTTACCAATGTGGGTGTCGGGCCTAGCAACACACCTCAGCAAGTTCCCCTGGAAGACAGCGAAGAATTGACTAAGTCATAGCAGAATGATAGCAACCAGGGTGATGAGATGGACAACGATGCAGAGGAAGGACAAGAATCGGCCAAGACTACTCCAGAACCTAACAGGCAGGATAAGAACAAGTCACCAGAAGTCGAGGAAGTGGACAAACCACGGTCCCGAAAGAAAGTGAAGGCGTCGAAGGAAAGGAACATCGATGACACCACCGGATTGACAAGCGAGGAACTTGATGAGGCTTTGTCAAAGTCCACAGAAGTTCTTACCAAAAAATGGTCTGAGTTCACAGCTGCACATTTGCATGCCATCACGGGTGTTTCACAACGCATATCGGAGCTAAAGGATTTCGCAACACAATCTGTGACCAGCACTGTAGCCAGTAGTACCCCGGTAAGTGCGCAGCCCGACCTAAGGCAATGGCCAGCTTGAGAACACAAGGGCCAAATATCCGCTGCTACCCTTATCACAACTGATGTAGCATCTCGTACAGTGATGACCATGACAGTAGGAATTGATTACACCAAAATGTCCATGGTAGAACTATATCTCTGCCAGTTCGCTATCACAAAGGAAATTCAAGCCCGAGACCAGTATTCCCAAAAACAGTTGGACGACACCAGGAAGCAGAAGGATGATGTCGCAGCGCAACTGGAAGCAGCAGAGCAGCGAAAGAGGGACGCAGAACGCAAGCAAATTACATTGGTTCGAGTGTTGGATGAAGCATGTCGAAGTTTCCCTGACTTCGACGTGCAACCGGTGGAAGAACCAGAGCAAAGACTGGCTAGGTTAAAAGACTATGTGCAGTAGTCTCGCAGTGAAATCAAGAAGCTCAAAGTAGAGCATGAGACCCAGATCATGGAACTTCAACTCCGCATCCGCCCAGAAAGTCCACCTGAGGTCAAAAACCAACGCCGTGCAGATATTCAAGCATCCGTAGTAAAACTTTCAGATATTGTGGGTAGCGCATCAAAGCTATTAGAAGACAGTGTGGAGGCTTGGACTACCTTTTAGGATCATCCAAGAGTTGGGCAATTGCAAGAAACCATTCGACAAAAGCAGGCAGAATTGGATGCAGTAAAAGCAGCAATTAAGATTCTTCCACCCATGGAGAATATGGTCAAGGTAAAGCGCAGCAACGAGCTACAGCAGGAAATTGAATTATGCAGAGAAAATGTAGCAGAGGTGGAAAATGCTATGCAACCACTTATTAATGAAGCACTTGAGTTAAGCACTGCCGCAGATGCCCAACTACAAGTCCTGAAGGAATATGCCGCATTTGCACAGCAAAGGGCCGCTGAAACATCAGCCGAGGTACTGCAGGAGTTGGTGGAAAAGGAACAGGTCACTGACAATATCATCCGTGATCTCAACAAGTAGTATGATATCCTTGCTGATAAAGTTCATCTGCCAGAAGAGTCGCAGAGTGCCCCGCGACGGGACACTGGTGAGTCTTAGGGGCCTGTTGGGACACGCACCTTAACGGTCCTTAAGGAAGTTATCTTCACGAGCCAAAGGAGTTTGTAAGCGGATTCATGACTCAAATTAGTCTTAGGGGTGTCGGGGCTAAGTCAAAACCCCTTTTTTTTTGTAATTAACCCATGGTTTAGGACCAAGGTTTAGGGTTCGCGGTGCCCATGGTTTAAGTCCATGGTTTTGTAATAGTGCGATATATAAATAGGCACTTTTGTAAATAAGAAAGGTTAGGTTTTGGATGTAAAGGAAATTAAGGTGAAGCTAAGGCTATTTTGTAAGGAAAGGTTAAGTCCCAGCTGTGTGCATGGACGACCTCTGTAGCTGTGTGCGCAGAGGGTTTTTGTAAGAGATTAAGGGAAAACTGCAGCTGTGTGCACAGAGGCCTGCTGCTGTGTGCGCGACTTAGGAGACTTGAAGAGATCTGCAGCTGAGTGCGGAGATCAGAACTGTGATTTTGAAGAAAGTTGAAATAAAACACAGTTCTGTGGACGTAGCCCCTACACTGGGGGTGAACCACGCTATATCTGGTGTTGTGGTTCTTGTGCTGTTTCTATTTCTGTTTGTCTTTTATGCATTAATAACTGTATAAATCTAATAAGTAAGATCATTGCTAATAAATAGCTTCGCTGTGAATTCCCCGTAGCGGGTTAAGCAAGTCACTGTTTGTTTATTGATTTGTGAAGTTATATATACATGAATGCTGGAGCTCTGTGGTTATTGATTATAGTTGTTAAAGGATAAGGTACAGTAATACCCCTCTTTGCTTGTAGAAACCTGATTCTGCGGCACCCCATAGCTTTTTCGGGTGAGACTGCAACCTGTTCGCAGGTTGTTGCCGAAGGGGCCAACACTGTGGGTCTTTTGTTGGTGCGAAGCAAAAGGATTAAACCCAGGTCTGCCCTATTTCCCAACATCCTCCATGATATATTTCGCCTAGAAGATTCTCAAATATTCTCTTTTTTTCCATTTTTGGACTACTGACGCTCTTTACAAGAGGTCTAGGAGAATCAACACTTCTTGTGGTCATGTGAAAGGTACCATCGACGCCTTATGTCAGTGGAAAATAGACGCCAGTCCTATCTGACGCCCTATGCTATGTACCAAGGTACGTCACACTACCTAGGAGTGAGCAATAAGGCTCCAAAAGAGGGTTTTCCCATGGACTTCAAAGGATTGGAGCATTAGAACATTTTTGGGGTGTAATAGTATGGTCAAGGTCTCGACCTTCAAACATTGTAATCATAGGATAGGCATTAGACATTTGTAACTCAACACTTGGTGCTTGTCCAAAAACCAATTATCCATATGAACTTCAATTATGTCATTGATATGGCGTTTAAAACCCAGTGTACAAGTGGTTATTTAACGTGATAGTGGAAGCACTCCATTATTAAGCACCAAGTATAAGGTCCGAGCAATGGTGGAGCAAGTAATAACTCTTGAATATCTTCTTCAAAATAGATTGATTGTACTTTCTACACACCCATATGATGGCATCTCTATTGAAATAAGATGCCATCAGAATCGTGGTCAACATGCTAGGAAGTATATCCAATAGAAAACTGAGAATAATAAACTTATTCAAATACATGAAATTATAGCACCAATAAATAAATATCCTTCTAAAATGATTGATCCTATATTTATAGTCGTGGAAACAAATTTTGAAACCATGGAAGTAGTTAAAACTTCTCCATATATAGTTTTNACACACTTTAGTCAATAGGGGTTCACTCACTGTCGACACTCTTTTACGCAATCTCCCTAAACACTGGCCTGGACAAGTTTTACCCTATCTAGCAACACCTGAGGAGCAGATGCAGTCTCATCCGAGATGCTTGAGGGAGGGATACTACTTTGTCATAGCACAATTCATAGATCCAGGAGTTTCTAACACATCATTTATCAAATCAACTTATCACCATTCACAACATGTTCCAATATGGCAACGATCATGATTCAAATTAACTTAACAAAGACATCGACATAGAGGAACCCATTAAACACATAAATAATTTGCATCATTCAAACATGGAAAATATCACGAATCATACCATCATATATTAAATATAAAAAAGACAAGGGTTTTTGCATAAACATCCTTCTCATATTAACTTCAAAATATCACAAAACATCCTTGGTCGAAAGTCTCAGACCAAAACCACATACATCCGCAGGTCGCATATGAGAAAAATACCTAGAATACAATCGACTCTTCGATGCTTACATAAGATAAAGACAAATATCCATAGGTATATCAGTATATGCCTTACTAAATCTACTCATAATTTAATTTATAGGATTGCACCTTTACAACATGGTCCACATAAGTCGACTCTGTAACTACTTGGACCAACACTTCTAACTACTTGTGACCAAACCGACCATACTTGTCAGTAAATTTCTCTTGTGCAATCCTCTTTGCCACTTGTCTCTATATTCTTTGTCATGCTTTGCGCAACTGATTCCCTTGCCAACATTCCCCCAACACAAACTTGTGGCTCTTCCTCGAGCGACGTCAGCTGGATATAGTAGGTGTGTTCAGTTTCTCCTGGAATCTATCATGTTCTGCTTGCATATGTTTAAACTATTATTTGACCTTTGCGCTCAGCGTTGTGCACTCCTCGACCTCTTTCTCTATTGGGTTCTCTTCAAATATCTGTGACACTTTAGTCTATGCCTCCTGGGTGGTCTCCTGTCTCTCCATAGCCTTAAGTGCCAGCTGCTCTATGTCTTCCTAGAATTGATCTAACTGAACAATCCTTTGTTGATGTCTTTCTCATGCCTTGTTGACTCATTGCTGCAATACTTTCAACTCGGTCGCCTTGGTCACTGTACAATTGGGGCCATTTTTCTCATTGATCCTGACATCACTATCAGTTGTGCCTCTGCCTCATTGAATTGTGCACCTAATTGCTGTAGTTGGTTGTCCTAAACTACTCACATCCAAAATTGTGTCGTTGCTTTGGTAATGGAGTTGGATTCTTTCTCCAACTCTTATAGTTGTGTTGCTGCCTCCTATATCTTGCTTCTGCACTCTTCTACTTTCTCTGGAAGCATACATGGTATTCTATGTGCTTGCAACTACTCATTCTCCTTCTTCAAGTCGAAGACTATTTGTTCTATTCGCAATATCTTGGCCTCTGCATACATCTCTTTAGTGATGTCTAGAATCTCCCTACATGCGGATAAGACTTCCTTCTCTAGTCACTTCCTGTCTTTGATCGATTTGGTTCTTTCATTTTCCGCTATTGGTTTCTCTTCTTTCATTTTCTCCATTTCTACTTTTTTCTGTCCTATTTTCTCTCATTACTTGACTAGTTGATCTTGCACCATTGCCTCACGGTCCGTAATTTCTTGACTTGCTACCTTCCACAATTGTTCTAGCATCTGCATTGGTATCTCATTAACATTGAGGCTAATCAAGTCAAATTTCTACATAGTCGTATCAACATCCTCACCTTCTGTCTTAAGTTCCTACAATGGAATTTTTACAAGCCGCACTCGCTTACCGATACTTATCTCAACTTCTCTTTGTAACACATCAATATGCGATACCCTTTCTATAATGGAATTCATTAGGTATTGAAGCAACCCCTTTACTTGATGAACGTAATCTATGGAATGTTGCTTCATTTGTACTTGACTCTCATTGGTCGCGGTAGTAATCACGACCAATATCTGGCTTACATGATCATATGCCATCTTTGGTGTACTACTTTCCTCTCCCTATTCGAATCTTCGCTTTGTCATTCCTTATTCTAGTTACCTCTCGAGGTTCAAATCTGTCGGAGGCACAGATGACTCTTCCTATGATTCCTCCTTCGATTCCTTCGCTTGTGCTTTCTCTTACTTAGCTAGAGTAATGGGTGGTGATCATGTTTCTGTATGTAACAACTCATTGATACCGAACAAAACCTTCCATTCTTTCATCCATTCATAAATAATGTCATATATTTCTTCATATATTAGCTTGTATGTCATTGTTAGCCATTGGTTCTGTGTCCCTCCTCACCTGGATTTGGATCGCACGTGTCCCCATTGCGAATCTCACCACCCTTTGATAATTGGTCGCCTCTTTGTCTGTTAGGCATGGTAACTTTTCCGATGCGTCCTGAAGTCCATCATAGTACAGGTAAAATTGCACATTACAATCTATCTGCCTCTTCTTCTCATCAAGCCATCATAAGTTTTGATAACTCTCTCCTCTACATGTCTGGATTGCTTCAACATCCATCCCTTGATAGAACTTGGGTTGTATCCATCCCACAAGTGCAATTAATATTAGAAGTCATGAATAAGTAAATGTCCTTATTCATTCTTGTGCCAAAATGGCGTCTTTTGTCAGTTGGTTCAACCAAAAAAATGACCAGTTCATCTAAACCCCCTCTACGCATTGCTCTGCGCATGCAATAACAATCGACGTGCATTGGCTCGGTCTGTTTATCCACATGATTTTTATGGCTAGTAGCTTTGCTATGACTGGAACTGCCTTGTCATTGATAGTATTAATGACATATTCCTGATTGTCCCAAATAATGTCATATTTATTCTTTAACTTGGTGGTCAACCTTTTGTCATTGTTGTTTCCCCTAAAATACTGCGATAGATCAACACTTGCCTTTGGCAGTCCGGTGATCTAAGAAATGGCATTGAATGACACGAGTACTTTTGTATCCAACTAGAGGTATCCTCCATAAAAGAACAACAATAGTTTCTTCACACATGCATTCACTTCGACTGAAGGACCAAAATGGGGCATATGGGTAATTTCCAACAGTCCTGACCACTGCAAACCCAAGGCCCATTATGTCGGTTCCCTATGTTAGGATATTTAGACACTTAGGAGTTGGTTAATATCAACTTGTGTAATATATCTGTTAGGTAAAGTTTGTTTCTTTAGTGTGCATTTGTAAATATTTAATCTGACAGTCATGATATGTTCTAGACATAGAGTGATCTGACGGTTCAACTTCTCTTAGCTCATACCTACCCTTGATCCATGGCTTAACAGCTGATTGGTCCATGATCTCTATTTAAAGAGCATGGAGGGTCATTGGCTAGTTGATCGATTATGAGAAGCTCATTTGTAACTTTCTTTATTTTGCATAATAAACTGCCTCAAGTAGCTATTTGGTTGGGGTCATGGAGTGTTTCCCTCTCAAGGGTTTAAACCACGTCAAAACATCGGTGTATTGATCTGTGATCTTTTTATGTGAAGTGGTTTCTCTAGGTGTTTGGTATTTTGGGAGTACCCTGTGTACTCGAACATGGTATTAGAGCATTTATGAAGAGTCTCTTTCAGTTATGATCTATATCTTGAACTTGTGTTGCCGAAACTTGAAATGGTTTATGGTTCTGGAATTTCTATGCATTTTTTGGATGTGGGAGGTGTTCCATTGCATCTAGAGCACCATTTCCATTTGGAAATACTTTTTGTTGGATTGAAAACGGTTTCCAATTGCTTCAAAAATGCGTATTTCATCATATATGAAGGTATAATATTAGAGTGACGTTTTTATTATTTAAAAAAAATCTCATATTTTATTAGTTTTTATTATTAGATTTTTTTTTTGGTTTCAGATTGTTTCCTTCCTTGTTTGCATATTCTCTTTGTCGTGCACCTTGTGGAATCACGGTGAATTAGAAACAAAAAGGGAAAGGGTTTTTCTCGGCTGCGTATGCTCTTTGCCGTGCACCTTGTACTATCGCGGCGAATCAGAAACAGAGAGAAAACTTATACTTTCCGAGAAATCTAACGATATCTAATCCCAAAAGTGTGGAAAAGTTTTTTTTTGTTTCGGTTTGTGGTGTGATTTGCAGGAAAAGAGGAAAGCACGGACACCAAGAGAGAAGAGTTAAAAAAAAGGTCTTGGTTCAAAGTTGCTTTATTCCTTAATAGGTCTTAGGTCACTTGGTTCAAAGTTGATTTATTCCTTAATAGACCTTGAGTTCAAGTCTTATTAAGTTACTTTAAAAAAAAGGGTGCATGAAATTTCTAATTTTAAGTTACATTATTGTAAAAGTGCATCTCACCTAAATTAAAAATAAAAAGTGAGTCACTTAAGTTCTTTTTTTTGTTGCAAGTAACATCATTGTAAAAGTGAAAATCACTTATTTTACAAAAGTGATTCACTTAAAGAAACTTTATTGTAAAGTGATTTTCAAAGGTTCATCTTGGGAAGAGGGGGGTTCATTTTTTTAGTTGGTCATTCTCTATCTGCCACGTCACTATTGGGGACATCTTCAACATTTTCTTTGATCAAACATAACTTCATCATACGAAGTTAGTTTTTAGTGCCGTTTTTTTTAAACTGCTTATTTTTTTGAGATCTTCACATCCATATTATTGCTTTCTGTTTTTACAACCATTAATTTACAATATGGTCGCTCCTTGTGATATTATACTTACAGGTTCCAACTATTTCTCATGGAAAATATCATATGGAGGATGTTCTATGAAGTAGGGGACTTTTTAAAATTACCTCAGGAAAAGAAACAGAACCCACTGATGATGATAAGAAAATAAAATGGGAAAATAGATGTGATGAAGCTCATGGATTGATTGGGATGTCAATCTCTATCGATTTGAGATTCCACATATCTGGAATTGATGAACCTGATAAAGCTTGAGAAAAGTTGGAAGCTGTGTTTGGTAAACACAATGAAATTCGTGGTCATCAACTCGAAAATGAGTTGATTTATTTAAATCTACGTGATTTTTCATGCATTCAAGATTATTTATGGAAGTACAAAACTCTTAGACTCTTATGTGATGAATGCAAGATTAAGAGGGAAGACAATCAATGCATTTATCATATTCTTTCCAAACTTGGACCTACATATTCTATTTTTGTATCTACATTTTACTCCATGAAAGAATTCTTGAATGCATCTATCTATCAAAAACCTAGTCTTGAATCCTTTTGTGATTCCTTGATTAGAGAGCAAGATAAGCTCATCCATCTTGGAATGATTAGCAATGCAGATACATCTGAGAAAGCCTTATTTTCCCAATAGAAGGAAAAGTCCAAGCCTCCCAAGAAACAAAATTTTCACAATAATAAGTCAAACAAGGGTCCCAAACCATCTCATTCAGCTCTTTCTTTAAAAAATGACAAAGGATCCAAGCCAAAAGGAAAGATTATTGAGAGTCATTGCAACTATTGTGGGAAATATAATCATGATGAATCTAAGTGTTTCAAGAAGATTACAGCCTTGGAAGAAACAATGAAGCACCAATTCACCCTAGATTTGTGTTCAGAATCTACCTCTCATGGACATGCACTTTGTGCTTCTGGTTATTCTTATACTGCATCTTCTTCTTCTACTTCAAATAAATGACTCATTGATTCTGGAGCATCTTATCATATGGTTAAGGATCAAGCCATCTTTTCTACTATGCATGAATGCAACACCAAACAAATATTTGTTGGGGATGATAGATCTCTAAGTGTTGTAGGATCTTGAATAGTTCTAGTAGATAATGGTCATTTTAGTGATGTACTTTGTGTTCCAAGAATTTTCTGCAATTTGTTATCAGTCTATCAAATCACTCATTCCGGTGAAGGTAAAATTGTGACGTTTACACCTCACCAAGTTGTAATCAAGGATTTTAAATATCCTCAACATGTCCTAGCTACTGAAATTGTTGATGATATTACCAGGTTGTACAAATTTAACAACTTTCAGTCAACACCTTTTCCTTCATTTTTTGTTGCTCATAGTGCTAACTTGAGCAAACTTTGGCATGAGTGATTTGGTCATTGAAATTATCGGTCATTGCAACAACTATGTAACTAAAATATGGTGATAGGTATTTCGATGGTATCTTGCAGGGATGGTGTTTGTTTCAGTTGTGTACTCAAAAGACATCATCGGGACAGTTTTGAAAAATGTGCCTCTTGGCATACCTCGGTTCCCTTGGAGCTTGTGCATAGTGACTTGTGGGGTGCTCTTCCATCTGATTCCTTTTCTGGTTTGAAATATTTCTTAACTTTCATTGATGATTACTCCAGATGCACTTGGGTTTACTTCTTAAAACTTAAGAGAGAGTATTTAACATTTTATTGGCTTACAAGGCCCTTGCTGAAAAACAATCTGGTCATTAAATTATTAAGTTAAGATCCAACAATGGAGGAGAATATGTTAACAAAAATTTCACTACTTTCTACACTGAACAAGGAATCCAACAACAACACGTTGTTCCATATACACCAAAACAAAATGGTGTAGATGAATGGAAGAACCATACTTTAAAAGAAATGACTAATTGTATGATTTGATCTAAGAGACTAAGTCTTCAATTTTCGGCTGAAGCCATAAATTGTGCAAATTGCATAGCTAATCACACCGCCACTAAAACTTTACAAGGTATCACATCGGAATAAGCATGGAGTAAAATTAAACCAGATGTAAGTCACTTCCGTGTGTTTGGTAGTGAAGCATGGGCTCGCATTCCGGATGAAAAATAGAAAGCATTGCAGCCTAAAAGTGAAAAGTTCATATTTTTTGGATATTCTGAAGATGTAAAAGGGTATAGAATTGTTCAACCACATTCTCATGATATAATAATTAGAAGAGATGTTAAATTTGATGAAAATCTCTTTTCCTACGAGCCTAACTCGGTAGTTGTGCCATCTTTGTCCTGCGAGCCTAATTCAGTGATTGTGCCTTCTTCTACTTCCAACTTCCTTGACAGATTTCCAACTCCAGTTTATGATGATGACAGTGAGGATGAAAATCCACCTCTTCCTACTCATGTTCTTTCAGTTGCACGAGCACAAGTGCTTCCTCGATGGGTCCTCTCAACATGTGAAGTAGCTAGTGATCTTTCCGGTGATCCTAGAGATCAATGTTGAACATGTTCTCAGCTTCAGCAAGCCTCTTCTCTTTTGGCTCAAGTTTCTAAGAATCATGATCTAGAAAATTTTGCAGAAGTTTTAGGAAATCCATATTGGGATGTAGCTATGGATGAAGAATATCGTTCTGTAATGGCAAATGATACTTGGGATCTTGTCCCTCTTCCAAAAGGAAGAAACTTGTCAGATGTAAATGGGTCTACAGAACTAAGTATGCATTAGATGGAAGTGTTGAAAGAATTAAGGCAAGTTTAGTTGCCAAATGTTTTTCCCAAGTTGAAGGGATTGACTACAATGAAGCCTTTTCTCCTGTTGCAAAAATCAACTCCATATGCCTTGTTCTTTCCCTTGCAGCTTTACATAACTGGGAAGTCCATCAAATGGATGGAAATTTTGCATTATTACATGGTAATTTACAAGAGGAAATTTACATGGAACAAAATTCTGGATATGTTTAGAATAACTCTAGCTTTTTTTGTTGACTTAAGAAATCCTTATATGGCCTTAAGCAAGCTCCTAGAGCTTGGTATGCCAAAATGGATAGCTTTCTACTTGACACTGGTTTTTCTAGATGTCATTCTGACCCTAATGTCTATACCAAGAAAGTAGGGAAACATCTCATCATACTTGTTCTATATGTTGATTACCTTATTCTTACTGGTAGTGACCCTAAGCTTTTAACCTATATGAAATCTAGTCTTAAGCAAAATTTTGAAATGTCAGAATTAGGACATTTGCATTATGTTCTTGGTCTCTAATTCCTGCAAACCGAAGAAAGAATCTTTCTTTCTTAGTCTAAGTATGCTTGTGACCTTCTTCGTCACTTTCACATGGAATATTGTAAACTAGCCTTTTCTCCCTTCCAGTTTGGAGTCAAACTTTCTGCCACTTGTACTTCACCTGAAGTAGATGCCACCTTGTATCATTAGCTTTTTGGTAGTCTCTTATACTTGACTCATTCCCATCCTGAAATTTCCTTTGCCATTGGTCGTGTTTCCCGTTATATGCAAACACCTCATGAAAGTCACTAGAAAGCATAAAAAATAATACTTTGATATATTCGTGGTAGAATTTAGTTTGGGATTCATTACAGTATAGGGGAGAAACTTTGTTGGTTGGTTTCATTGATTCAAATTGGGTCGGTGATCCAGATGATCGAAAGTCTACTGCAGGTTATGTTTTCAGTATGGGATCTGGACTTGTCACTTGGGATTATAAGAAACAACAAGTTCTTACTCTTTCTTCAGCAGAGGCAGAATATCAAGCCACAGTTAATTCCATTTGGGAAGCTTTATGGCTTCGACAGATCCTTTCAGAGTTTGTCATCAACACAACAAACACATTGAGCTACATATGCACTTCATTAGAAATCTTGTTCATGATCGTGTTCTTGAGGTGCTCTTTTTCCCTATAGATGATCAAGTTGCAGACATCTTCACCAAGTCTCTTACAGAAGTGAAGTTTTCTAAACTTTGATTTATGTTAGGAGTTAAGGAATTTGTCATTAAGGGGGATAGGCTCTAATTCCTCTTTCCTTCTCCTAATAGTTTCAGTTTTTGTAAATCCTTCAATCCTATCCCAAGTTGTTTTTAAGGGGGGATGTTAGCATATTTAGACACTTAGGAGTTAGTTAAGATCAACTTGTGTAATATATTTGTTAGGTAAAGTGTGTTTCTTTAGTATGCATTAGTATGCATTTGTAAATATTTAATCCGACAATCATGATATGTTCTAGACATAGAGTGACCTGACGGTTCAACTTCTCTTAGATCATACCCACCCTTGATCTGTGGCTTAACACCCAATTGGTCCATGATCTCTATTTAAAGAGCATGGAGGGTCATTGGCTAGTTGATTGATTATGAGAAGCTCATTTGTAATTTTCTTTCTTTTGCATAATAAACTACCTCAAGTAGCTATTTGGTTGGGGCCATGGAGTGTTTCCCTCTCGAGGGTTTAAACCATCATCAAAACATCAGTGTATTGATCTATGATCTGTTTGTGTGAAGTGGTTGCTCTAGGTGTTCGATATTTTGGGAGTACCCTATGTACCCAAACACCCAAGTGACAGGTTCGCTAGCTCCATGTGCTTGAGGTATATACATATTCTCAGTGCATTTTGGATACCCCAGAATTTCATGGTCTCTATACACCAGCTTCTGTAGATTCAGAACAATATTCATCATAACATGTACCCCCTTTGGTGTCATCAGAATTTTAACGATATATCGTTGGTTCTTGGTGAGCCGAAATAGTGGTGCACATGCCTTTCATGGTGGAACATAGGCCGGAATGTCTATAGCTATCGGTTATTTCCTTTCTATCGAGTCCTATCCTCCTATCATTGATGGGTTGGCCTCTTCCTCTACCTCTACCTCTTTTGCCTAGTTTCACTTCAAGTCGACTTGATCCTTTTTTCTGGATACTTTGGGCGATTTGTGCCACTCTTCTTCTTTGGCATCTGTTTCAATACATCCTGGATTTTTGCCATCTCTTCTATGATCGATACACTCTGTTGCAATGATCCATGTGTACTACCACTCGAAATGATTTGGGCTATAGATTTTATCTCACTTTCGCTCTTCACTACTCACCTACGCTTTTCTTTGCTCAAAACCATTCTCACAATCATCACAATGGTTCAATCCGGTGTCATTGGTCGAATATTATATCCTTTGTTGCGCTCATGTGAAGGATTTTTATCATCATAGCCATATCCTTCGAAGATTGACCAAATTCGTCGTCGATTCCACAAATCCAACAGTCTAATTCCTCCATAAATACATGTCTCATCCACTTATTTGTCTCCCACCAAGTTTAATTGTTGCATTTATTACCCGATTTGACTGCATCACCCATCATCTGATATCACTAAGTTACATTCTTGCTGCAGTTTGTGCCTCTTTTCTTCTCCGTTGATCCTTTTTGCTTCGATTACCTACTCCTTAGTTTGTCCTTTCATCTTTTTTTTTCACTGTGTGGATTATTAGTCATGGTGCCGCACCTGGCTATCCCGATAGGGTTTTAGCTAGCTTCCATTCACTAGATTTGGTAGAAACGCGCCATATAAATTGTGCAATTGCACTGCACCTACGTCGATGATGAAATGAATCATGTAAGTACCTAACCAATCCATTTTGGAGCTTACCTGGGTGATTCACAAACTTGTTGTCATATAGGAGAACCATATCTCCACGTTGGAAGTATGTCACTTTGACATGGCCATCGTTCCATGCCTTCTGCTGATCCTTTTCCACTTGTTGATGAAAACCTATGATGAGATCATCCTCCTCAAGCTGTAACAACTACTTCAACCATTCTTCAACCACTCCTTCATCACTTATGCGTGTTGCTGTCGCTATGCGCAGGTTGGGAACAATGTATTCCATCGGCATGACTGGTTCTTAGCCATATACCAACTTAAATGGTGTTTGTCTTATCAATATCTTACATGATTTTTTGTAGGCCCATAAAATTACAGGTATTTTCAAATAAAAATCATCGTGATTGGCGTTACATAACTTTTTTAGTGCATGCTCCAATACCTTGTTGAGTGCCTTGACTATTCCATTCGCTTGCGGGTGATATGGAGTACTTTTATTATGCTAGATTTGGAATTCCTCTGTCATTGCCATAATTGTGTGATTGTTAAAGTCAATTCCTTGATTGCTCATTAGTATCTTGGGACAACCAAACCGAGTAACTACATTGTCGAATAAGAACCTGGCTGCTGTCGCAGTTGTACAATCTGTCAGTCGTGCTGCTTCTTCCCATCTAGTCAAGTAATATATCGCAGTGATGACGTGTCCCGCACCCATCTGTTTCCCTGGTGGATTGATGGCTCCTAAAAAATACACCATTGACTTATCAAATGGTTGTAGCGTCACTGAAGGTACTTGATGGAATAATCAAAACCCATCCCAAGACTTAGGATAAAATAATTAATCTCTTTGATTAATTCCTAAGTCCTACACTATCTAGTTTGCACCCAAACCCATTTTTGAGGTCAAAATTGCCAAAAATGACTCATGGAGTGAGTTAGAAATATTCTGGATAATATTTTTCCAACCCACAGACTGCCAGAATGGAGACTATGCATTACTTCTTTTTCCAGTCTTTCCATCTTTTCTACAGTTTTAAGGAAAAATCTAGAGCTAGTTTTAAGGTAGACTCCCTTGTTTTTTGCACCAAATCACCTCCCTCATTTTCCTCATCTAAAATTAGGATAAATTCAAATTTACATCACTTATGAGCTGTACATACTCATTCAAAAAATTTGTGAGCATCTTGACTGATTTAGAAAGTGCTTTATGCACTTATGGGGGATTTTGACTAGTTTAGTAAGCCTGCTTTTGTACTAATTCGAATAGCCTCCTAAATATTTCGAATCCTTTGAGTATCTATTGTATGAGAAGCCTACATCTATTTAATGATGGCTGGCATAAATTAATATCATCAACAATTTGTGGATTATCACATATTCAGTCTCCTTCTTGAGTGTTTCTTGCATATTTTCAAGCAATTTTGTAAGTTCAATTGTTATTTACACATGGTATTAGAGACACAATAGCTTGATTGTTCTCCTCTTGAATTTTATTTTATAGGTTTTACATCACTCACTGGGAGTGCAGAATGTCTAGTCAAAGGGCGTAGTTGATGAAGAATGGATCAATCTCAACCAATCATCTTGACTCCATTCAACTACTTTGAATGGAAGGAAAGGATGGAGATTCATATGAGGAGTAAATGCCTCTTTAGAGTGACTGTGGAAACTAAAGCTAAGCCTAATAGAAAAATAGATAAGATTAAATGTCATAATATGAGAGATGAGGCGTATTGTCTCTTATGTCTCAGTATTTCTAGAGACCTTCTATTTCATCTTGATGGTATTACATCATCGAATGAAGTATGGGAGAAAATTCAAGATTTGTTTGGGAAGATAGATAAGATGAGATGTTATCAACTAGTGAATGAGATGATATCATTGAGTCCAAGCAGCTTCGAAACCTTGCAAGTCTACTTCTCAAAATTTAAGTCACTTGTTTTGTAGCTAAAATAGTGTGGCATTGACAAGGAAGATGAACAACTAATATTGGTCATCCTTTCGAAGCATGGTCCTAATTACTCAGTATTTGTTTTGAAATTCCATGCTTCCAAGTTGGCATCTCGAAATTGGAAGATTCCTTCACTGGAATATTTAATGGAATCCTTGACTCAGGAGCAAGACAAATTGGTCTTGATGGGAACCATCAAACCTTTCAAAGGTCAAGCTTTGGTTACTGGAGATTCCAAGGTGAATTCCAAAGATAATAAGAATTCTAAGAATCTTATAGATAAAAAAGGAGACAAGTCCAAGTCTTAATAAGAGTCCTCAAACTCCAAGAAGAAGAACTTTCAGAAGAAGAAAGGTAAACATGAAGGAAGTAAGTGTGCATACCGTGGTAAGGGATTCATCCTGATAGCTCTTGCATGAAGAAGCAGATAGATATGCTGACTCAACTCTTGGAGAAGAAAAACATCTTCCTCCCTAGTGGTGCAAGCAAGAAGGAAGGAGGATCCAGTCTCGAAGACCAAGAGAGAGTACATGCCTTGGTTGCAAGAACTATAAGATATCCTTCCTTTATCATCAATTCTGGAGGTTCTTGGCTCATCGTTTCAACAAAGGAATCCTTCTCATCTCTTGATGATTCAAAGGGTCCTAAGATTTGGCTGGGAGACAGCTAAGAAACTGAAAGTAATGGTAAAGGTAGCATTGATTTTGACCATGGTTCCTTCAATATTTTTTTGTATATCCTAGGTCTTGCTGCTAATATCTTGTTAGAATACCAGATGACCCACACTGGGTATCCTAAGAATGTTTTTTTCTCTCCCAATGAAGTTGAAATATATGATATTTATAATGGTAGAGTCATTTATAAAGGTTTTGTGGATCATAGTTCTAGATTCTACAGGTTCTCACATTGCATTCCTTTCTCTAACCCCTCTGCTCTCCTCGCCCATGCCAATGAAGAGATAAAACTTTGGCATGAGAGGTTTGGTCATCTAAACTATAAGTACCTTTCATATTTGTGTGAAAAATAAATGGTTTCAGGATTACCAAAGATAAATTTTTCCAAAGGAGTCTATCAGGGTTGCATTCTAGGAAAACATCCAGAGCATAAGTATGAGAGAGTCAGTCATGAGTGAACCTCAACACCTCTTGAGCTATTTCATAGTGGCATTGTTGTTCCCTTCCCTCATATGTCAATGAGTCAATCCAAATATTTCCTTACCTTCATAGATTAATTTTCCAGGTACTGTTGGGTTTACTTCCTTAAACTCAAGTTTGATTTTTTTGACCACTTAAAGGTTTTCAAGGCCTTGGTTGAGAACCAGTCTAGGAGGAGACTCAAGATCCTCAGATATAATAATGGTGGTGAATATGTCAAGTTTGAGTTCATTAATTATTGTGAATATGCAGGTATCCATATGCAACACTCTATTCCCTACACAACTCAGTTGAATGGTGTGGCTGAGAGAAAGAATAGAAGCATCAAGGAGATGGCTACTTGTATGTTGGAGTCTAAGAATTTTCCACCAAATTTTTGGGCTGAAGCTACAAAATGTGCATCTTTCATCCATAATAGGGTTCCTCACAAGAATATTTATGGATTTACTCCTTTCAAATCTTTTAGTGGGCACAAACCAGATGTGTCTCATTTTGGGATTTTTGGCTCAAGAGCATGGGATATAATTACAGTAGATAAAAGGAAGGATTTGGAAACTCAAAGCCAAGAGTGAATATTCATTGGGTATTCTAAATATTACAAAATTTAAAATCTTATCAACATGATTACTAAAAAAACATTCATTGAAAAGAGTGTTCAGTTGGAAGAAGAGCTTATGGTAGCAGTAGAAATTGGAGAGTCCTCCTCACCTCCTCCACCTTTGGTTGTAAGTGAAGGAAATAATGAAATTTATGATTATGATATGTATGATAATGATGATTTATTTTCATATCCAAAAATCCCCACAAGGTCAAATTGGGAAACAAATACCATCCAAGCAGTTGGGGAACTAGTTGGGAATCCTAGAGATCCTAGGAGGAGTAGATCTCGATTCGAGAGTGCCCTTTCTATCAAGGACCCTTGATTTGATGATAATTGTTTTCTAATATTTGAATATGATACAAATATATATGGATATTCATGTGAATACCCAATATGGAAAACAACCATGAGGGAGGAATTTCATTCGCTCCAAAAAAATGACACATGGGATATAGTCATTCTCACCCAGGGAGAACGCTAGTCAAGTGTAAGTGGGTTTTCAAAAATAAATTGTATACTGATGGTTATAATTTTAAATAGAAGTTGAGATTAGTGTCAAAGGGATTCTCACAAGTCCAAGTCATTGAATACAATGAGACCTTTCCACTGGTTGCAAAGATGGACTCCATAAGACTAGTTTTGGCCATTTCTGCTTCCAAGCAGTGGGAAGTACATCACATGGATGTAAAGAGTGCTTTCCTACATGGTGATATGAAAGAAGAGATATATATGTAGCAACCATAATGTTTTGTGACTAATCATCTTTTGTGTGTAGGTTGAAGAATTCATTGTATGGGATAAAATAAGCTCCAAGAGCTTGGTATGCCAAGATTGATGCCTTTTTTCTATCACTGAACTATTGTAGATGCAATTTTGATCCTAATGTTGATTTGAAGTTGATTCATGGTTATTTAATCATCATAATGTTGTATATGGATGACCTTCTAAGCACAGGAAGTTCCAAGAAAGAAATTGTCTCCTTGAAGGATGCAATCAACCATGCCTTCTCTATGACTGATTTGGGATTGTTAAGCCAATTTTTGGGGCTTGATATTTCTCAATCAAATCTTGGAATCAAGGTGCATCAGTTCAAGTATGATTTAGATATGTTGAATAATTTTAGAATTAAGGATTTCAAGCCAAGAAAGACTCATTTCCTTTCATGAGTTAAGCTTGAACAAGCAGAGTCAACTCCATTGGAAAACAATACCCTGTATAGGAAACTGGTTGGTTGTCATATTTATTTGACTCAGTCGACCTGATATATCTTATGCAGTGAGTGTGGATTCTAGACACATGGATCAGGCTCATGAAATCCATTTTAGGGACGCAAAAATAATCCTAAACTTTGTACAAAGAAAAAAAACTCATGGGATTCACTATGTTGCACAATCTAGCCTAGAGTTAGTTGGTTTTACTGAATCTGATTGGGAAGGTGATAACAATGATAGGAAATCAAATTTTGGATATGTGTTAATTATTGTAGCTAGAGCAATCAACTGGTCAAGTAAGAAAAAAAGTGCAATTTGTTGGCAAGGGGTTGGAGATATGTGAGTTGCGTAACATCTAGGATGCTGCGCATACTCATGAGGCACCGCACAAGGAAAATATTGTGCGACAGGCGGAAAATAGTCCAATTTTTATATTTTCATGTCATTTTTGTACTCATTCACCATTTCTTCAGAATATTGGTCCTTAGTGGTTAAATTAGTTAGAAGTTGTTAGGAGTTAGTTAGAAGTGGACCTTGAATGTAAAGGCGCAAGACTATATATAGAGTTAGAATTGCAAATGTAAAGGAGATCTTTTGATTAGTAAATATGGGAGTGATTAAATCTTGTGTTATCTTATGGGTTGATCATTCTTTTGCTATGGAGAAGTACTGTATGTTTTGGATCTATTGCGTAGAAGTAATATGACACAATGGATGTTGATCTGAATTACTATTGTCTTTCATATCTCTTTTCTGTCCTTATGTTCTTCGATATCAATGATGGATGTTTTATGGATCTTCTTTATGATTGAATAATATGATACTGCTGCGATGAATAAGTAAATTATGCGGTCTATTTAGATATCTGGTTATAGTGATAGATATATGATGAATGCTACGATACCTAATGAATGGCTCTGTTAGATATGAAAATTATGTTGATGAATCCTTGATTCCCCAATCCTCCCCCTTACTGTCGAAAACTTGGTTTTGACAGCTCTCCCTCGAACATATTGGGTGAGACTTCATCCGCTTTGCGGTGTTGCCAGGCATGATAAACCTGTCTAGCATGTGCTTAGGGAGATCGCACTGGTTGGGAATCGACAAAGTGAGAAACCCTGTTGACGAGGATTTGTTGGTGGGTTTTGGCCAACAAATGGTTCCGTTGCTGAGATCACATTTCAACTGAGAGGAGGATATGGTGTGGCATCCGACAAAACTAGAGATTGAAGATTGGTTTGACCTAAAACTGCGATAATTTGCTCAAGCCGAGAAACAGAACTTGAAGTTGACGACAAACGGATGGTTGGTGAGGTACATACATGAAATTCCTCATGAATGGTTTTTCTATGAGTTTTCCATCATACTATACGAGTGGCTGGCACGATTCACCTACAAGAAGCGCAACTTCCAGGGAGGAGAGTTGACGTCCTGGATCCCTGAGATAATTCATGAACTACCAAAGACTGACAACAAGGCATTGCGGGCTATCAAATTTTGGTTGGATAGTATTCTGGAAGGATACATCACTGAGTTCATGGTCGATACCAACAATTCCTATAGTGAAGCAGAACGGGAATTATTCAACGGACCATGGGGTAGGTTCTTACTGTCCCTGCAATTGTCAATCAAGATGCTTGTTTGTGAAAAGGGCATACTAAAAATGCACTTCGAGTAGTAAATCTCTGGTGTGCGGAGGATGTGAACACCATGATAGAAGGGGGGCGACGAATGGAAAGATAAGGGGTAGATGGGTGTGAGTTTCGATGAGACTATGAGGGAAGTTGAGGAAGAAAGTGGTTGTAAAAGAGGAGGAGAAAGGTTACAAGTAGAGAAGAGGGATAGGATAGGTGAAGGTCCTGCTGCAATCAGAACACAAGACCACAAAGGACAACCACATGGGACAAAGCGACCCTATAATGACAAAGAGGATGAGGAGACCCATGCTATGCCTAGGGTGATAGTAAGGTTAAACCCCAGTAGCAATGTGTCCATACCTCTGCGCACTACTCCGTACTCAGGAAGATATATGCAATCTACGTCGATGTGTCTGACGTGCCAAACAAAATCCAATAGTAAAGAAGCATTTGTAGGAAGAAGGCCTAGGATGGAGGGAGATGATATGAAGATACCTATGTTCCATGGAAACGGTACAGATGACCCAGAGAAATATTGGTTCTTTTGTGAAGTAGTCTGGACTGCCTGACAGAATACAGATGATGATGTAAAGAAATGCCAATTAGTGACCACCCTCCGGGGTCATGCGTTTGATTGGTATTTGAGATTCATTCAGGTTCCACAAGGGAACACTACAAAGACTTTGTATGAGATTTAGAATGGATAGCTTGAATAATTCAAGAAACCAAAATCTGAAGCACAGTATATTACGGAGCTGAAGGATTAAACAATTCCCTAATGAGACAGTTTGGGACTTTGACCAGAGGTTCAAGGCGCTGATGGAATGGGTCAACTTTGATATGAGTGACATCCAACACAAGGAATGGTTCATTGTGGCACTGGTCCCTCATATTTGATATCCATTGATGTAGCAAAAGATCGCGACACAGAGAGAGGCTCTGGAAATTGCAATGAAGCTGGAAGCTTCACCTATCGGAGAAACTGCCATTAGCATGAACCAAATCCAGGTGTTGTTGGTGAACCTGATGCTTTAGTTGCAGGACATTAACAAGGAGAAAGAGGAACATGACTACCTGTGGTGCACTCGATGTCATGTGGGTGGACACACCAAAGATACATGTTCTACCTTCCGAAACTATATACTCTCCAGAGTGCCGAACCCGTTGAGTTGCAGTGCTGTGCCGTGGCGTCGCATATGTCAAGTATATGGACATCAACATGAAGACTATACCTACATGCATAAAATGTTTATGAAGCCAACAAGATTATATTGCACCTTTTATTGATCAGTTGGGCATGAGGATAAGGACTGTTGATATTATGACCTGCTTCAAGAGTGGACATATGATTCGTATTTCATGAAAGGTGAAGATCCTCACATGGTGTAGCCACCACCCCAAGTCCAGTATACGTCACCACCACAGATGAAATTTATTCCATCACACTCGCAACTCATATCATAGCCACAGTTTGCGCTGCGTCCGCCGATGCCGATGGCTCCTTCACAACTGCAGTATGTCCAAGAAGTGCACTACGTTCAGAAGCAACCGAATGCCATGCAGCAGTAGGTGGCCCAACCCCAATATCAACAGTAATAATCTCAACCATAGTACCAGCAGCAGGGAGGATTACGTGGAGGATTTAGGGGAAGAGGAGGTTTCAGCCAAGGGGGAGGACGGGGTCATGCATCAATCCAGTGTTACAATTGTGGGAAATTTTGGCACTAGTAGAGGGATTGTCCTCATCTGCAGTTTGCGATCATACTATTAAAAATTTCCCTCATCTAATTTCAAAATGGTAGGCCGGAAATGTTCCTCTGTTGCAGAATTAGAACCAGTTCCAGGCCCAGAATCAGATACAGAACCAAAAGCAACTGCAGAATTAGGTTCATCCCCAAATTCCAGTACAAAATCAAAATGTAAATCAGCTTATGAATCCACCACTAAACCAAAATCTTCCCCTGAAACAACCTTTGCCGCAGAACCAAAATCAAGGGTCGACGGTTGCGACAATTTTAATAGAACCGCGAATAGAGGATGTTGATGTTGGGATTGTCACTCGAGAAAGCGTGACAACTAGAGATGATGGATCACGTCCACAAGTTCAACTGGATTTCAAGAAGAAAGTAAAATTTGATATCTCAACTAAGAGATATACCTTTTTAAAGGCTCATGAGGCAATTGGAAGAAATCCTGGTAAGGCACCTATTGTTGGCATGCCTTCTACTTTTGATTCTTTAGAAGTTGGACCATCAAGGCAGCATGGAACTTTACAATAGTTCTTCAAGATTTGTTTATCCCTGGAAAGAGATCTCGATGCTTTGGTTGAGATTGAGAAGTTGTTGCATTGTCTGGAGTTGCAACTTTGCGGTGAATTCTTTACAAAAGAAAAAGACGGGCAAGGAAATGAGAAAGAACATCCAGATTGGGGACTATGAAGTCGACTCAATTATTCTGGATCTTGGGTCATATGTAAACATCTAGAAAAAAATGTGGCAGAATATGGGGGAGCTGACACTTGGTTGGTCCCCAGTGCAGATGAGATTGGTTAATCAGGTCAAAGTCCAACCAATTGGCCAGGTGTCGAATCTGGTCGTAGATGTCGAAGGTATGAGGACTCATGCTGATTTAAATGTAATTGAATTCGTTGATGGAGGAGGCTCCTATCCCACGCTGCTAGGGATTGGATGGGCCAACTATAGCATGGACGTGATCAATTTTAAGAAGCGGTTGATGACATTTGAGAACAAGGATATCCGAGTCATCGCTCCTATGGATCCTAATGAAGGAAGGAGATATATTGAACATGTCAAAGATGAAGCTGTTAGAGGATGGGATCACATTTACAATATTTATGAAGATTATATCCATTCTATTGCTAATGGATAACTGAGTTGGTGCAGGGCTAGATTTGCGTCGTTTGATTCTGATGATGCGCTAGAAAATTGGCAAAATCGTATGCATGAAGTATCGCTCAGAAAATGTGGGCTGATCACATAGTCGCTACGCCATGTTGTGACTGAGATCATTGATTTTTCGATATATGAAGGACTACTGGAACTATCTGGGTTCTTGGAGGAGTTTGAAGCGAAGGTAGATGAGCCTCAGCACTTGTTAGCATTAGGAGAAGCATTGAAGGTCACTCCAGCATGTTGGTCGGCAGTTCATAAGGAGACCATTCATGAATGGGAACAGTGTCGACGGTTGATGATCGTGCACTTCAGAGATATGGAGGTATATCACACTAGGAGAAATGATGGACAAAATAACCCTTATAGTCATCTGAGGGAATGCCATACTCTATGTGCATCACGACCAAAGGATGAATGGATCCATGCCTTTATTCATACCTTGGATGAAATGCCTAGGTCTTCATACATATCAGCAGAACTATGCAGAGAAATCACTACTTGGGAGGAGTTGACTATCTGCTTTGCGCATACCTTTGGCTTTGTAGACACCAATGCTGAGGTTAACAATGCACTATAGATAATTTGGGATGTAGTCTTGAAATTTGTCTCGGTCACGTATCCTGTGGACCCACATGCACACTACCACATGCAATCGATGATGGAATGCTACAACATCTCTGGTGAGCCAGAGGATGATGATGAGTTGTGCAATATTAATATTCTGAAGAATGAAGGAAGTCAGGATGTTGCAACACCAGATGTGTTGACTGATCCCATAACTCAACCACTGAAGATTAAGAAAGTTAACATTGGGATAGAAGAGAATCCGAAATTTGCAAATATTGGGGACTACTGGGATGAGGAGACCATGGCAAAGATCACAGATCTATTGCATGAGTTTCAAGATCTGTTCCCAACAAAATTATCAGAAATGAAGGGGATATTGGATGACCTAGGGGAAATGAAAATCCTATTAAAACCAAATGTAAAACTAGTGTGGCAGAGGCCATATCACTTGAATTCACAATATAAAGAATGGGTCAAGGCGGAACTTGACCCGATGCTAGATGCATGGATTATTGAGCCTGTTGAAGAATCATAATGGATAATTCCTATGGTGGTCCACGATAAGAAGATTGGGGAAGTATAAATCCATGTCAATCTAAGAAAACTGAATGATGCTTGCATGCATGATCCATTTCTAACACCATTCACTGATGAGTTTCTTGAAGGAGTAGGCGGTCAAGAAATGTACTCTTTTACAGATGGATTTTCTGGTTATCACTAGATCAGAATTGCAAAGGAATATCACCATAAAACCACATTTGTCACCGAATGGGGTTGTTTTCAATACATAGTGATGCCCTTTGGGTTGAAAAATGCACCAGTGATATTCTCTTGGGTTGTTGTCACTGTAGTCAAATATTTTATTCATAAATTCCTGCAATTATATATGAATGATTAGATAGTCTACGGGTTGATTAAGGATCACTTGGAAAACCTACGTTTGATGCTGGAAAGGTGTCAACAGCATCATATCACATTGAATTCAAAGAAGTGCATCTTATTCCTACCATTTGGGATGTTGTTGGGTCGTATCGTTTGTAAGCAGGAGGTTATGGTTGATCCAGTGAAGATTGCACTCATTCTAAGCATGTTGCCACCTACAAATACGAAGATGCTTCATGCAACACTGGGACATACTGGGTACTATCGCAAGTTCATCCGTGGTTATGATACAATTTTTTCTCCCATGGAGAAGCTGTTAAAGAAGGATGTTGCATTCGTATGGAGCAAGGAGTGTCAAAAA
The DNA here is from genome assembly GCA_001517045.1 of Pseudotsuga menziesii. Classification (NCBI taxonomy): domain Eukaryota; kingdom Viridiplantae; phylum Streptophyta; class Pinopsida; order Pinales; family Pinaceae; genus Pseudotsuga; species Pseudotsuga menziesii. Next base: position 292,215 of record LPNX010966347.1, read on the forward strand.
AACTTTGACACATTGAAGGCCAAGATGGCTTCAGCACCCATACTTGTGTTCCTCGATTGGAACAAGGAGTTCCATGTCCATGTCAATGGCTCCTCCGTTGCGTTGGGGAGTTGTACTCGCGCAACGAGGAGAAGGGGATTTGGATCACCCGATTGCCTTTGCTAGTAGGAAGTTATCCTTTGCTGAGAAGAATTACATGACCACATAAAGAGAGGAGTTGGCGATGGTATATGCACTGCAGAAGTTCAGACATTATCTCCTGGGCTGTCACTTCAAACTGGTCACTGACCATTCGAATTTGAAATATCTGGTTAATAAACTTATGTTGGGGGGGAAGATATGTCACTGGCTACTTCTCTTTCAGGAGTTTGATTTCGAAATAATCATGAATCCAGGATGTATGAATGCTGGTCCTGATCATCTGTCCCACATTGAAATAGGTGAAGAGCCCACCAATATTGACGATGGATTGCCAGATGCAAAACTGTTCTGAGTGGATATCGCTGTTAACACCCAAAAATGGTTAACTACCTCATCTACCTCACTACATGGCTCATTTGTCCATTTGCCTACCATATTTCCCTGAAAATCCCACTAAAAAGCCTCCAAAAGGCCTAAAATACCTCCAAAAGGCCAAAAAACCCATTTTTCCTCCAAAAATGTCCAAAATTCCTCTAAAAATAGCAAAAATCCCCAAAAGGGAAGAAAAAATATAAAATAATGAGGAAAGGAGGAAAAAACCCTAAACAAGCTGCCCTAAACCATATGGTTTCCAAAACCATGGGCCAGCATTCCACCACTAAAAAACTATAAATAAGTGGCGGAGACCCCTCATTTCATTATCCACAGTCATAAGCATCCTGCCTCTGCCGAAATTATTCTCGAAACCCTAGCTTACCATCAAGCTACTTTCATCATTGAGAACTCTTTTGGTCCATTTCCACCACCGGAGAAGGAAAAGAAGCAGTTTAGAGCTCGAAGCCACCGACATCGGACCAGCGCAACGGACTCCACCAACCTCCTCATCGGAGGTAATATCAATAAAATTACCATTATACATTTATTTACTGTTTTTACTTTATGTTATTTACTTTTTACTGCTTTAGCTTAGTCTTTGTTTTAGTTTATTTTTGTTCACATTATTGAACTGCTACTAAGGATTCCAGATTCCTTAGTAGGTGCTCATCAGCACAAGCTAGGGTGAAAACCCTAGCTACAGTTTTGGTGACTCCGCTGGCTTTTTTAAGTTATTTTTCCGTACTGTACTTCCGGCTGTCGTTTTCGGCCGCCGGAAACCGCGCTTTTTATTTCCGCAGCCTCAGCTTGACCGCGCATTTCAGGCCCGAACCCGCGACCAGCCCGCCGCTGTCAGCCTTTTTCCCTGCGCCCCGACCGCGTTTTTTTCGCCCACAGTCGCGATCCGACCACGCCTGTTCATTACACAGTCGCGCTCCGACCGCCGCTGTCAGCCCGAAACCCGCGACCTAGACCGCGCCTGTTTCCTTCAAACCCGCGATCTGCGTGCGACTATTGCCTTCCAACCCGCGGTCCGACCGCGCGAGTTCGCCACATACCCGCGGTCCGCGAACTGTTTTTTGACTTTGTTTCCGCGCCGAAACCCAGCCTCTTTGCCTTCATTTTTGCTGCACTTGCACAGCCACCTGTACCACTTGCAGACCTGCAGCCATTTCTGTTCCTTGTTTCCAGCATTGTTTTTAGCATTGTTTATTTCAAAAAAAAAAAATAAAAATTTTGCATGGTAAATTTTTTTTTTACAGTTTTCCATACATTGTTATTGTCATTGAGTAACTGTTTTGGATTCATAACCTCACATGCACACAATCTATCCCCTAATTCAAAGTGAGACCTAAAATCTACTTAACTCAACCAACACTATAACCTCATTTGAGGAACACAAAAGAATATTGTAGTTAGGTAGGATCGGGGGGATAGGCTTCCAATAACACCCCTCGGTTGTTTACACATGAGACATAGTTGTTGTCCATTAGGGAACCAAAATCACTTAGTATTTTTTGACACGATCACCACCAGTTTGTTAGAGGGCCTCTCCCTTAGGAGGGTTGAAGTCGTGAGATTGGTTCCGGAAGTCTGAGTGGAATACCGAAATCCATTCAGTAACTGAAGGGCTACCTTTCGCAGTTCTTGGAATATCCCTGTATAGGGAATATTGCGGTTAAAGGACCAAGCGGCAGATTCGCCTTTCTGGACGTGTCATGAACGGGGTATCTTAGTTTCCATACTTCTAGGTTTGCGTACCCGGTGTCCCTCCCGGTAGGGGGATACTTTAGCCATTTGACTTTCCTATTTATATTGTCTGACTTGGATTTCATCACCTTGCAGAGGATATACTTAGTTGAGTCATAATACCATTAGCTAGGTGTTTGCATGCTCCCTTACCTCCTCTTGGTCTAGTGAGTACACCGATTTTTCTTTTTTTAGGAAACCAACTGCTTCTTGGTATTCTGACCACTTTGTTGACACTCCGCCTATTGTAGCACACAGTTACAGTAGGTGTTTTGAGTTGCTTTTTAGCCTGAGTGCCTTGTTTTTCGAGCTCTCCTTCTGCACACACGGTTGCATTAGGATTTTTGAGTTGTTTTTTCGACACCACAACCCACATATTTGAAACCCACTTGTCACCATTGACTCTCCGAGACATTCTCGTCGCCTCAGAGGCGAGCCCCCACAGCACGGCTCACTTCCCCCCACTCGTCATCACCGTCGATCTCGAGCCTTGTCACTCGACTCCACTCGTCAGCGGCATAGGACTCCATCACCAGACTCCGAGAACACTCTCTACACTACCCCTACTAGCCCCATGGCTGGCGTGAATCCCAACCCCTCCATTATAGGGACCACCGGTGGTACATCCGCCACTATACCAGTTACTACACCTATCATGGGTATGCCCTCCACAGGAGGCCCGTCTACCATTCCCCTCACCGTACCTATTCCCACGGCAGGAATACCCATACCCACTCCATTAGTAACTCCTACCACCCTTGGTGGCGCAGGACCTTCTCATGCCACCGTAGTTCCCCCACTTGGGGGTAACATCCCTCACATCACCCCTCCACCTAGGGGCATGGGCCCCAATGTGGTCCAACCCACTACTGTGTCACACCCTCCATCCATTTTGCCCTATATGGCTAGCCTCAACCTACCTGACCTAGCCAGGTTAACCAATGACCCCATCCGGCACAACCCCGTGTGGCCCCCCATGCCTACCAAACTCCCCTCAGACATCCCTAAGTTTGAGGGTAAAGCAGGTGAAGACCCCCAGAACCATATCATGTCTTTCCATCTATGGTGCTCCTCCAATTCCATAGTAGATGACTCCATCCGCCTCCGTTTATTACAGCGCACTTTCACTGGCTCAGCTGCCAAATGGTATATCGAGCAACCTCACGGAACCCACACTACCTTTACGTCCCTGGCCTCGACCTTCCTCCAGTTTTTCCAGTTGCCTGTTCGCTATGACGCAGGCGTCGAAATCCTTCTCTCATGCAGACAGAACACGGCTACCCACATCACCGACCACATCCATGAATGGCAGCGGCGCCGTAGCCTATGCAAAATCAAGCTAGATGACCGAATCTTCCTAGATTGGTTCCTTAAGTCCCTCCTTCCGCTCATCGCTAAGGATGTGGCAGCCGAAAGACCCTAGTCGGAGGAAGATGCTATCCTCAAAGCCCAGCAGTTCGACCTCATTTATGCCTAGTCGGGTTATCTTTACACCATCATCCCGGACGCCCCTCGAGGCGATTCCCCACATCGCGATGCCCCGGGGGCATCCCACGCTGCCGATGTCATCATTGGCCGTCTCTCTTCATAGCCTCAGCCCTTTTCCATAACCCGTCCTACTCCTGGACCTAAACTTTCACGGGCTACATCACAGGCCGGAGCAACCAACTCGTATGCTCACATGCCCCATCAACATCATACCCACGGACCTTCATGTCCACCTCAGTTTTTTGGAAATATGCCTTCCCCAGTCGCACCTCAGCCATACTACCCCCAGCAGGCTACACCAGCTCTTGCGCCACCCCAATCCCAACCTCATTATTATCAGCCACAGCCAGCCCCTGCGGCAAACCCACAACCCGCTCCATAGCAATATCCACAACCCCCTCAAGTAGCCGCACCAGTGCAGCCTCCACATCCATATTATCCACCGCAGCCTGCTCCCGCACCTGCGCAAACTTAGACTCCACCTACTACCCAAGGACAGGTTTACGCCCAAGAAAACCCGCCGCAAAACCAGAACAACCAACGTAACCAGGGCCAACAAAACCGTGGCAGGGGCCGAAATCGTGGGAACAACCAGCAGACCGAGCAAGCTAGTCAACACCCTAATCCCCCTGCTAATAACAACGCAGCCCCTACCAACCAAAACCCCGATCGCCCGCCTAAGCAGGCTAAAAACCCCAACCTACGAACCAACTTCCCTTGTTCTGTTTGCGGGGTCTATGGCCATTACACACACTTTTGTCCACATATGGAGCAAGTTCAACAAATTTTGGCTGCTGATAAGCTACGCCAAGGACAGGCGGCTCCTCAAGCACCACCCAATCCCCCACAACCTCAGCAGCCACCTTTGGTCCTACAAAACCCCTTACCCAACCAAGCCTCGGTGAACACTGAACCATTGGCTCCTCCTCAAGCTAATGCGCCTATCCAACAAATCACTTACGCTGCTCCTGATCAACCCCCGTCTGACTCAGGTACCCACCATCTGTTGATGATGTCATCCGATGAGGTCAACCT